>JAODAL010011320.1:65000-100565 GCA_025379985.1 Phyllomedusa bahiana
TCCAAGGGAACATTCCAAAAAGAATAAGGGTAAGCCAGCAAGAGCCAGCATGATAACGTATGGGATAAGAAATGCACCTGAAAAGAAACATAGAATTACTGTTGCGGTCACAGTCCTTGATTAGGTCACAGTATTAGTTTCCTTTTATATTAGCTTAGTCCTTATAATTAGGCCATCATATAGTTCTGTACGAAAAATATTTATTCAATTCTGTCTGTCTCAGGAGCTTAAATTACGTACAAGTTCCTCGTTACAGACAAAGAATGAAATTGTTAGGTTTACTTTTGCACTGTTCATAAGCAGTTTGTAGGACTTGTATATTCTATAACTTTTAGTTATTTAAGGCTGGGTCCTCACGTAGAATCATAATTGAGGCCAAGGTATGGCTTTAATGTCGCTAACCTATAGGTCACTGCAGTCTTCGAATTAACTTGTGCTCCAAGCTATTTCCTTGTTAATGGTCACATATTAACCTCACGTTTACACTGGTAAATGTGCGGCTATTAACAAGCACGATGCTTAAAGGGGTTGTCTCACTATGATGATCATAGTTGAAAATGTAGGGACCAAAAATCTAAGGATATACGCCCTTGGTTACCATTAGCAAAGTGCTATGGTTTTAGAGAACGGGCTGGATTACTTGTGCTTAGCAACAGAGTTTGTTTACTGGTCAGGGAAGCATTCTGTCTCGCCCAGGTCGCAGATGAGAATGCGCATGCAAATGAAAGGCAGTGAAGAGGTCCTGGGAATGCACAGGGAGGTGTGTATTGGCAGGGACACAGAGGAGAGGCAGTAAATAGGAAACCTGCAGGGGGTGTGTATTGGCAGGGGACCCAGGGAGGAGAGAAGCTTCCCCGACCCGTAAACAAACTCTGTTGCTAAGATAAGTAATCCAGCCCGTTCTCTAAAACCAAAAGCACTTTGCTAATTGTAACCAAGGGCGTACATCCTTAGATTTTTGGTCCCTACATTTTCAACTATGATCTTCGTAGAGAGACAACCCCTTTAAAGCTTAGGTCAATTTGAAAGTTGGGCTAACTCTCAGGTCAGTGTGATTTCGGGCAAATCATGGCTGCTCCCCAGCTGCAGTGTGACCACTACTTGTGAAATCATCCTAAAATGTTATCAGTCATCAGACAAACCAATTAAATTTGAAGCATCTACTTTATATATTTCCAAATGAAACAGGAATTAGAAGCTTCACCTACCAATGAATAGAGGAGATTAAGGGATAATGACAAATATTCATCTATGTCATAAGGAGCTAAACTAGTCTGGACCCTTTTATGTAATAAGTCGCAGTGAGTGTACTCATTTGGTGGCTCTTATGCCTTTATATTAATGTCTGATCATGAGAGGCTTTTGGGAAGCGCAGCTGCTATATGCACTTGTATTGTAATGGGCCTGTCTTATTAGTAACCCACGATATTACTTGGGCTAGAAGATAAGATTGTGTCAATATATTAACAGATCTATAGACTTAAAGGGGTTGTCTCATTATCGTTTCCCCAGACCCAGTCACTTGATTCACACTTTTGGGTTTGGATGTGGCGGGGTTACAGTTTTTATTCTATCTCCTTTATCCCAGTGTCTTGCTACAGTGAGATGACTGCAGGAGGTTTATAATCTGTAGTGCACAATGCTACAGAGATCTAAAGGGCTAAAGTAACATAGATAAACAAGTTTCTGTGCTGATGATAACACTCAGCAGGGAGTGACATCACTATGGTCGGACAGGGGCTGCTGGGGCAATGAGAGCAGAGAGAGAGAGGTGGTGGTTACCTAGAGAAACTTGTGCACACAAGCAATAGATAAAATCTCATTTATCTGCTAAACAAAGCAATATCAAAAGAGCAAAGTATTCTTTTTTCTACCTTTTTCCTAAATGTTTTTTCTAAAAAATTTTTTTGGAAGATCCTTTAAAATAAATAATTTTTAAATTTTACATAAATTTCTGAAAAATCCAAAATACATTTTTTAATGATAATCCAGAAGGATTTTTTTTTTTCATTGACCACCTTAGCCCTGATCCCCTATCTTTTTAATTTTGAGTAGTATGAATAGATGACCGTATGAAAGTTTGAAAAAATGGTCTCCTGGTGTAAGATTTGATCATAAAATCTAGACAATTCCCTTTTTTAAAATTTGATGGACTTTTTAAAATTTAGTGTAATGTATTTTTTAAAAACTTTCTTCCATCTTGACAGTATCGTGACTGCATTTTGGTCACTTACCTCCTCCATGTTGAAAGGTGAGGTAAGGGAATCTCCATACATTTCCTAAACCAACAGCATAGCCCAAGGGAAAAGGGTACCTATTTGCGGGACCATTTCCCCATTTCCGTTTCCTCTGTATTTTCCACTCGTGAGTCCTAATTATAATAAAAGAATCCATGTCAGTCAGTAATTCTAAATATATTATCACATTAAGGTTGAGATATGTTACCCACCTGTTCCTGGATCAGGACATTTATAATTTTTTTAATGGTTTTTGCTGTTTACCTGACTTTTTTATTAACCTTACTTTCTAAGAATTAAAACGTCAATAAATTTAAGGTGTCTTGACACTTCATGGAAAAATTTTTTGAGGACATTTTGAATTGCATGCAACTTTTTTTGTAATTGGTGCTAAAAAACCAGTTCGAAAAGATATAGAGGATTTTAAAATCACAGTGTGAATGAAAAGTGTTATGGAAACATTTTGCGCACAACACTAAAGAGGCAGAGGGGAGTTTTTGGGGCCAAATTTTGTATCCCAGTTTCACACCAACTTTTGTCATCAGGACACGGGCCCAAGTTTGGCCCCCCGGTTCATACACTATAAAACCGAAATATAGGGGTTTTGGGCCAAACCTTTCTCTTCGTTGGTTTTTTTCCCTAAATCTGAATATTGATATACATTTGTTCATATGTGTATGGCGGCAAGGTTTTTACTGCCCGTTCCCCCTTTATTTCCAGTATCCTCAGTTGGGGGCCAGAGGGTTTACAACCCTTGACAATAGACAAAAATATTAATTTAAAGGTTGATTTGAAATGATATCCAAAAATAAACCCAGTGTAACAAAACAAAGAAGGATAAAGGTTACTCTTAGCAAGGTATGTTCTTAAAACAAACAAATTTATTGCAATTAAAATCAAAAGACTGAAGTAATGATGGTGATGTCTGAATTTTTATAATTTTCCCCCAAAACCTTTTAAACAACCTCTATAAAAATTTTAAAAACCCAAAATAAAGAATTTTGCTTCTAAAATCCCCTGATTTATTCCAATCTTCCCGAAGTATACATTGGAGGGCTGGCCCCGTCCCCCGCGGTCGGTTGCGGGCGCGCGTGACTCCCCTGTCCCTTTCCCCGCTCCGGGGGGAAGTGGCGGCGGTCCGCGTCGGCCGCGGGCGCCCCTCGCCCCCCCCCCGGGGCAGTACTCACCTAACCACGCTCCAGCCCTCTCATCCCCCGGCCGGGTGCTGTGGCGCTACCGCCCTTTAGGGGCGAGGTGGAAACTCTCAAAATTTAAAGGGACAGGCCGGGGAATTTGGAATTGTGGCCCCTGACCCCAAAAACGTCCCCCCCCCAACAACCCCGTCCCTAGAAAAGCGTTTAAGGTGTTCCTGACCCACCGTGTTTTTTGACCCCTTTTACATCCCCTGACCAAAACCTTTCCGCCTGCCCTGCCTACCCCCGGGCCCGTCCCCACTAGTCTACGTCTCACGATTCGGTACCTCGTCACCTTGGGTGCCACTGAACAATCACGCCATGGAAAAAGACCTGGGAGTTTTCCCGCCCAAAGTCCATCCCCTTTGCGGGGGCTTGGGGAAAAGGGGGGCTACTTAATTCCGCTCCCTGGGCGGGCCCCCCTTTCACCATCCTTGCCGGGGGGTAGCGATCCACTACCACCCCGAAAACCCAATGTTCATTCTTTATTAATTTAAAATGACAACGGGATAATTTGGGATTTTAAACAAAAATAATGAAGAAGTATTAAGAGTTAATACATATTGTCACACTGCAGATGTATACAGGTTTTGAATTGATAATACATAAGTCTTTGGGTCTATATTGTGCCCATGTATGCCTCTGTTTTTTTTAAAAAAGTTTTAAAGGTTTTTTTTTGTCTAGAAATAAAAAAGGAGACAAAAGCTTTTCAAGTTTCATCTGATGCCACATTATTAAGACATTTATACCAATATAATATGGTGCCATGCAGAGGCCCCAATGGTGCCCCTGAGTGCTTCTCTTCTTTATTTTTTACCTAACAATTTAAATTCTTTAAATAATCATTTTTTTTCAAAAAACTTAAAATACTTTGCTTTTTAAATTTGGGAAAATAATAATAAAAGAAAAGAAAACCATTTGGGATCCATTAAAAGTGCAGTGAAAAATTTAAAACAAACGAAGGAATTTAAATGTAAATTTGTATTTTGGGAAACAGGGAATCACGGGTAAAGTGGAAACTGTAAGCACAATTTTACCTAAAATTAAAAATGTAACCTTTGTTTTTATCTTTTTCCCACCTCAAAGTTGAATTTTTTGCTAATAACTAAGGTAGAAAAAGCAACCCTGTGAATTTTGGGAAAAAAAGATTGGCAGAAGCTGCTACTTCGATTTATCCAATTCTTTTAAAAATGCAAAACCACATTTAAAACAAAACGGAACTAAAATAAACAAAAGAAAATATACTTCATTTTTTAATGTCAAACATCACCTCTTTTGATTAGAGTTCCTTTGATGGTTCTCCAATAAATACAAGATACAGGTGTAGCAGAAGTGACTTTGTCACTTGTTTAGCTCAGTGATTTCAGGTAACCCTACTGCCTTATTCTAACTCAAAAAACTGATTATGTGCCAATTACAGCTCTCATGAACTTCATGACAAATTCTGCTCTGCAGCATCTATAGATTCAAAAATTAAGAAGTTTCTGTTATATGTAAAAGTCACACAAAAGTTCATCGGGAAACAACTAAAGAAAGAAAAAAAAAACATTCCTCGACTTCCCAAATTTGACTTAAAATTTCTATTTGTTACGTACTTACCCCCGGGTCCTTACTGGCTTTTTTTCAGCATTGGGGAAATTGGGAAAAAAGCCCCCTTTCTTGAAGTTGATCTTAACAGTGGATGTATTATGTCCTTGTTCTTCTCAGGTAATGTGATTGCCTTTTGTACAACCCCCATGCCCCAAAACCCTCCTCCTCCCCCCAACACAATGGAAAGGGGCCCCTTTTAAAGACAAATCCCCACCTCCTAAAATTGATTTAATTACGAGCTTTACCATGTAGGCTGTACTAATTATTTTGCAACATCCCATGCAAATCATTGAGGTGCTGGGAGTTTCAGTTAGATAGTGGTTGACTCAGTCTTGACACTTAAATTTGTTCTGCTTGCCAAGTCAAACATACGTGTGCCAACCTGCTCGTTTTTATTTCTGTACTTGCAGGACAGGTGTTTTGCACTGCTCTTTTCATTGAATGTGGTAAAAAAAATTCAAAAAATATGGAAATGTGACCAAACCAGAAGTACAAGAAATAATGTTGTTATGTTAATTAACCCACCTATAATTTGGGAAATATGGCTATCTGGTGCACATGACTGATACTTCCAGTTCGGGGGTAACAAAACCCCTTGGGGTGCCCCACCTCCCCCCCTATCTCAAAAAACCCCCCGTTTTTACAAACTAAACCCCTTTGGATTTTTTTCCAAATCAGCCCCAATCTTAACTTCCCTTCCCCATTGAAAACTGTATGTTTCTTTCTTTTGACACATATTCACTATCCTTGTCAAAAACACTTTTCCCGTGTGGTTGGGAAAGACAGGCATTAAAACAAAACATTTTTGGTATGAGTTTTATTCATTATTGATTATTTAAAAGGAGAGCCCACACTATATACAGTTAGTGCATATGAAAAGTACCTGCCCTAAATGTTATGTAAATGGAATCCCAACTCCTTTATATTGGGAAAATTTTTTATTTGTGCCCTAGATCACTCTTAAATTTTGGGGAAGGGAAGGGCTTCCCCCCTTTTCACTCTCTCAGGGGATACAGTATGTTGCTCTCCCTTTTTTCCGTCTAAGTCCCCACCCCCCCAAAAAAGGGAATATTGCCCCCTTTAAATTTCAGCAAAGGGGGTTTGGGGGTTTTGGGGGCACATGGTTGTTTTTTTTTTTTTGATTTAATGTCCATTAAATTTCAGAAACACTGGGAAAATGCCCGCCATCAAAGTTTTACCATTTTTAATGTTATCATGTATTGGCCTTTTTGGTCTTTTTCGGGTGACCTGCAAATTCCTGCAACCACTGAGCAAGCAAATAGAAAACATAAGTGCCGCATGTGTTTTTCAGCCCCACTCTAGCCTGAATTTGCCAATTGTGCCTATACCAGGCCATGCATTTCTACCCTTAAAATTCTATACAGTGAGTGATATGGTGGTTTCGTGAAGTATGGGGAATATCACTTCTACTTTCTCCCAGCTCAATTGTGCTGATTTTAACTATTATATGTCAGGATGTCTAGGGAAATGACTATAAATTATGAATATCTCAGATTTCTTCCTGTATAAGGATTGTAAACCATGAACAACATAGATGTAGACATGTAGGATACTTTACAAAGAGACATATGTATACCTGTATGTATAGATCAGCTGTGTGTCAACAAAACACGTCCATTCCCCATTCCATAAACTTGAAGATCATGAAAGAAGTAATTAAGGAACAGATTTTCATGCAGAAATATATTAAGAAATATATTAACAAAGTATCCTTCAAGTTAAAAACCTGTTTAAAAGCAGACAACTCCTTTAAATCTATAGGGCAAGATATTCTCCACATAAATGAGCATAAAACGAGCAGGCTAAGAGCACACAGACCTAGGCTAAGTGTAAACTGACCTGTGCACATTCTTGTAAATTAAATCAGGCAGAGAAATTTCTTTCAGGTAATACCAAGTAATGACCTTATGGGCCTTAGGAAGCGGGGACATGCTATACAGTTTATTAAAGATCTGACGTCACGTATGCAATAAGAGTTATGACATGGCCCACACAGTATATCATAAAAGACTAACAGCATGGTCTTAAATGGCTGATATATAGAACTTATAGTTCATTCTCTATTACTTTTATTACCTGCATCTGCTGTTCAATTCAGATATATATCAGGCGCAAGCTTTTTAAGGCACAAATCCTCCAAATCTGTTGGCAAACATGGCTGATGCATCATCAGATAATTCTGTCCTAATGCTATACTATTTAGTGACAATCTATCTAGCATCTGTACTATCTAGTCCCATTTATTTTATTCTAATACAGAGGTGGAAAACATCCACCCCTATATTTAATATCACTTGGTCTTGACCTGCACTTGGTATCCCCGAGTCATCAAATGCCTGAGGCATTGGAGAACATCGCATGCGCAGATCTCGCTCGAGCTGTTCTCTCACAAGGTGCTACTGCACTGGTCTAGGATACTCCTGTCACCTATTTGCTGAATCAAGAATATTAAGCGAATCAGTAATAGCTCTAGCCCATACCATTTCTGCACCAATATTGTACTGCATGTCTGGGAAAAACAGCATGACTATCATAGCACAGGGGGAACAAAGGCTCGGGTACATTGCATCGAAACTTGGGTAGTTGGAGCATCCAGGACTTCAGGGCTAATGTTGGTCCGTGACTTTTGCTCCCTGATGTGCTAATAATAATAGCATTTGCAAGATTTGCTGCTGATGTACTCATCCATTCAGCAACGTAAATCTGCACCAGCGCTGATCAGGGAAAGAAGCAGCTGTGCAGCCATCATATTAATGGCAAATTAATTGTTTGACCAAACATAGCAGCTTATTTTTAAAGGGAACCTGTCACATTGAACATGCTATTAAGTCTGCAGACAGCATGTTTTAGAGTTTTTTAGAACTGAACAGATTAATTGATAGCTTTGATGGAAAAGATTCAGTAGGAGTTTATTCAATTAATTTACTGCTTAATTTGGGTTAAGGAGTCCAGTGGGCAGTCTTATTAGTGATTGGCAGGTATCTCTGTATACATATTCATTCATGGAATGCTGTCAATAACTGATAAGACCTCCCACTGGACTCCTTAACCCAAATTAAGAAGTAAGGGTGACATATGAATCCTGGCGCTGACAGGCCAGTTCTAAATAGCTTTAAGGTAGTGTAGAATGCACCAGAAGATATGAACCCGTTCTTCTGTGGATCATACATACAGTCTAGTGCCAATACAACAAGTCTGACTCAGGCATCTTTAACCTGGTCTGACTGTCCTAACTGTTCTGCGCCTAGGTTTGGCATCACAGAATCATAAAGATGTCTACTTCTATGAATGGGGTGCGACGCTCCCAGAACACCCCTAATCTTTGGCGCATTAAAAAGTGTCTGTGGCGCATTACAAAGGGACTTATCGTGCCAAAGTTTGGAGTGTGCCTGTTAAAACATTCTTTTTGGCTCAAGGTACACCAGAAACCTGGGGCAGCCCCGTTCATACATGTCACCCTAAGTGAATTGAATAAACTCCAAGTTGTACTCAATCTTTTCTTACAAAGCTTTTTATTAATCTGCTCAGCTCTTCGTCCTCTATAACAAGCTGTCTGCAAATTACAGCAGCATTTTCAATGTGACAGGTTCCCTCTATATTGATATTTCTGCATGACTGCAAATTATGTTATAAATATCCAAATGGCAGTTAGTAGAAAAAAATGTCCTGTTTTAACTAGAGTAATATACACAGAATGATTGCATTGGAGGACAAGATTGCTCTTACCCTGAGACAGCCTGAGCTCACGAGGACTAATGGGTAAAGATGGAAATTATGTAGAAGCATAGTGCAATTGTCACACCTGCTAGCTACTAAGACGACAGTGCCAAGAGGCTCTGTACTAAAACGTTAGACTTGGATGTGTCTTTTCTGACCTGTAGGGAGAAATCAAGGCTTTTGAGGGTACTAAACTGTATACCAAATGCTTCCACACATTGTGTCCTGCTCTTCTGCCGCTCTGCCATATAGGAAGACATGGGCATTATAAATAGCACATACAGTAGTGGGTACACAGTGGATTAGTGGGCTAATATAAATTTTACATTTGGGTTACAAGCTAGGCCTCAGCATTGTTCTGCTATTCTACCATTCCTCCTATGGTCACTGGCCATAGAAAGAGCTATGAAAGAGCTATTAGATGTCCAATATAAACATAATATCTGTCTGGATGTATCCACTTTATGACTCGGATATAAAGTGCACATTATGAAAGTTTCGATTGTGCTATTAAGCTGATATTTAACACACAGCTCCATATTGTACCGTATAACATAATTATGAAATTGGGGATTAATGTCTCAGATAATTAAATAGATCAATGTCTGAAAAATACAATGTAATGAGTTAAGTAATGGGCATATACAAGCTAATACATGGAAATTATTTGAAGGTTGCAACTCCTTCATTAAGGGAAAATTGGACCAGGAGGCAGTTGCCTAAGCAAAGGTGGTCAAAAGTATGGTCACAGCAGTCCCCGACTTACATCGTTCCGACTTACGTCTGTCCCCTAGTTACGAACGGGGACCTCAGAACGACGCAAGCCAGGAACACTTCAGCTGTACACAACTCCTCTGCAAGTCGTGTACAGCTGAAGACCGAGTAGCTGACAGCATCCGAGTGCTGCTGTGGCCCATGCGCTGTCAGCGATATTCGCAACTGTATGCGACTCCTGGGAGCGCATACAGCTGACTCTCCGGTCCCTGTCCGCGTTCGGGCACTGCTATGGCCCGGGCACCGGCGGAGATCGCTTCAGCTGTATGCGACTCCTGGGAGCACATACAGCAGAAGACTCTATTGCGGAGTAGAGAGCGAGCGCTCCCCGCTCCGCAATAGAATTCCGGAAGGTCGCAAGCAGACATTCTGCCTTCCAGAGTCTCTGACACAGGCAGCGTGCAATGTCATCACAATGTCTGCGTGGCCTGATGACATCACCGGCCTGCGCCAGAAGGCAGAGAGAAGACGGAGCCACGGGTAAACCTCGGAGCAGTGGGGAAGGGAGGTGAGTATTTGTATTGGTTTTTTTTTGAGTAAGCCCTGTCTATACCTGCCTATGGGGGACAAATACCTGCCTAAAGACTGCCTATACCTGCCTATGAGGGACAAATTCCTGCCTATAGCCTGACTACACCTGCCAATGAGGGACAAATACCTGCCTATACCTGCCTATGATGGACAAATACCTGCCTATAGCCTGCCTATACCTGCCTATGGGGGAAAAATACCTGCCAATACCTGCTATGGGGGACATATACCTGTCTATGGGGGACAAATACCTGCCTATAGCCTGCCTATACCTGCCTATGGGGGACACATACCTGCCTATAGCCTGCCTATGGGGGACACATACCTGCCTATACCTGCTATGGGGGACCTATACCTGCCTATGAGGGGACATATACCTGCTATGGGGGACATATACCTGCTATGGGGACATATACTGCTATGCCTGCTATGGGAATAACTGAATATACATCCATATCATGATACTAAGTACTAATATATTGGTTTCGACTTACATACAAATTCAACTTAAGAACGAACCTACAGTCCCTAACCCGTATGTAACCCGGGGACTGCCTGTATTTGTTCCTTGGTCAGTGGTGTTATTTGGTAACTGTATAGCTATCATCATACATAGAAAACTATCTTAGTTATGTATTATTTTATACACCTACATCTCTATAGACTCTGGCAACTGTACAGAGATATTAACCAGCAGCACTCTGTAGGTGCCAAGAGACAGAGAAACACTGAATATACGAATAATTTCAGCATGCATTTCTGCTACATCTAGTAAATATGAAATGCTGAGGCTCTTAGCGCACATTTTTGATCAAAACTATGAGGGCCCATCCATCAACAGGAAGGTGGCTTCAGTGAAGTTGGGGTCTGCGCTATGCAATCTTGTCTCCCTTTCCAGGCCTCTATACTTTTCAGGGCATGCAGTACCTAGCTATACTCAGTTCTGAACTGTAACAGCCACTGTTTTGGTGCTGGTCTGCTGGAGGAAACGGGGCATAGTTGGGTGTCCAAAAAGGTGGTTAGAGGCATAGCTTCATGTGGTGTGATGCTTGGGCACGGCACAGTGCATTGATGTGCCTGATGGCCCATAATGTTATGTCGGCTCTGTTCCTCTCTGCTATCAAGAAACTGCTTAAAGACTTAGTTATATTTTGTCTCCAGTTTGCAGTGTGGAAATTGGTCTTGTTTAGCTGGGTTCCTTCCGAAAGAATACATATAACAAATAAGAGCCAGAAAACTAAGTAATTATTTTAAAAAAAATTATGAAAGTACTCTTTATTATGCTAAGCTATAAAAACACACAAAAACATTAAATCACACTACTAACGGTGCCACAGCTAGGTAATGGCCCCAAAAATTTATACAAAAACAAATAAAATGTCCCCCAAAAATTGAAATGTACAATAAATAATTTTAAAGTTTAAATATTAGGTAATCCAAGAATCTGATGAGAGTATATTGCACATAGTAAAACATGTAAGGAAAGTATTAGGCAATCAGAAAAATTCCAAAGTACTAAAGTACAAGCCTTACATAGTGAAAAGAAATTCCCCTTTTGCAAAAAAGATTAAGACATAATAGAAAGGATTTTGGAAAAATTTCTGAAGTTTTTAAAGAGAAACAATATTTTCCTACATGGTCCCTGATAAGAGCTGATACGGTTTTGCTTAAAATTTTTGCTCTCTTCCCTGTTTTCTTTTTTGTTTTTATATTTTGGTGTAGTAAAGAGTACTTTCATAAATTTCTATTAATTATTTAGTTTTATGATTCTGAATGGTTATATGTATACTACTGGTGGCTGTCATGGGTGCTCCTACAACCTTCACTGCGGGTCGCAGGCACTCCCGTGCCCCGTGCGAGCGACATGTTGGACCCACGGCACCGCAGCTCGTTTTTGCTGCGGTTCCTCACATGTCCTCGTTCCTGATGTCTCTGCTTGCCGCTGCATATCCCTGCTCCCTAGGGCGCGCCGGCTATGTTAAATTTAAGGGGACAGCGCACCAGTAAATGGTGATCACCAGACACTGACCCTATTTAACCCTGCTCTTTCCTGTTGTTCCATGCCGAATTGATAGTGTCTTGTATCATAGAGAGAAAGAATTTCCTTGTGTTCCATTGCTATACCATGTACCTTACCTACAGTATTGCCTACATCCCGCGATCACAAACCTTTTGCCTTCCTGCTTTCCCTGCCCTGTCCCCGACTTCGAGCCTGCCAATTCTTTACTAACCAACCTCGGCACCTGCGGGGAAAGTACCCAGGGTAATGCAGGGAGTTCCCTTGCTGATAATTTTCCAACCCGCTTTGCGACGGGCTGTGGTAAAAAACATGATTTAAGATTGTACCCCGGGGGTAGGGCTTATACCCATCCCTGCAATGGTATGCGATCATCACGCTGTTACGGGGTATTATCCCTTTTAAAAAAAATGTTGCAGATCTGTTCCCAAATTTAAGTGTTACTTTGGATTTGGGGGTCAGGCCGTTATTTTTCTGATGATTTTAAAGGCTCTCATTGATTTCCTGATTTTTCTGCATTCTCCAACAAAATTCTGGTCTGGCCGCTTTGGGCAACAGGGCAACATGAAGGGCAACACTAATCCAAACAAACAAGCTAACCAAACTTTTTTACATACAGGGGTACAGAAATGTTGGTGGTTTTAATTCTCAAAAGAGACAAAGATGCTTGGTGGTTACGTTCATATTAAGTGTCACTGATTTATTAAAATGGTTGTCAACCTCTTTTTATTTTTTTTTTATTATCATAGAAGGTACTATTTAAGAAAAAAAATTACCCCCCCTTCCTTCCCCTTTCCCCAGAGTTGTACTGTCCTTACCAGCTTCTATTTTATTCCCTTTTCTTCCAGGTGGGAACATCAATGCTGCTGCCACTGATTGGCAGCAGCTGTCATGTGCCACTCAACTAAATCATCGTTCAGAAGTGAGCAGCTCTTAAAAGTGATGATTTTAGGTGGCATGTGACTGCTGCGACCAATCAGCGGCTGCAACAGTGATATTCCCATCTGGAAGAAGAATAGCAAAAAACAGAAGTTTAGGGTCGCAGGGCAAAAGAGGTAAAGGGAAAGGGGAGGGGGGGTGAGTGTAATTTTTTTATGTTAAATGATCCCTAATAATAAAACAAAACTAGGTGGGACAAACCCCTTTTAAAGTAACAGATTTTAAAAGGTTACCCCGAATGATACACTTAAGGACTAACTTGCAAAGGCCATAACAGGGCCCTAGGACAACTTGATACAATAGTAGCTATCAAGAAAGTATAATTTTCATGGACCTTTAAATCAAAATGTTGGAACTTTTTTTTTCTAATTTGTCTCATTTTACTTCTGAATAATAAACAATGTTCATTGATTGATTTATTGGATACTTGGTATTAGTTGTATCAGGCAAAGTATCTTGGTTTCTATGACGACCTTTAACCTGTAGTAAATTTGTCAATTTGTATATAATTTTTCATCCATTCTCTTTGTAATGTGGAGCCAATTGTGGATGTATGTATTCTAATGGTTTAATGACTTTCCAGGTAATCATTTACTGGAGAGTATGTTCTGAGATAGCAGTCTGGTGTCAATCTTCAACACACTAAATTATCTTGAATCTTCAGCCAAGTGATAAGATAGGATTAAGGCTTCTGTTTTCTTTGCAAATCTACTTTCATAAACAGAGATCACTCATTTTTCAGGAAGATCTTTTAAGTGGTCATCATGAGTTCCTTTGGATGGTAAAGGAGACTTGAATGTAGCATTGTGAAGGTTACATTGTGATGATAGTTTTCACAGCTCACTCATGGAGAAAGTCATTCTTTTCATTATATGCAATCACAGGTTTAGGATGTGACACCTACAAGGAAAAAAACAAGACAACAAAACAGTCTGTGATATACAGTACATTGCAACTGGGTCATTAAGTTTGATTGCAGTTTCTGGGAAGGATAAAACAAGGAAACAATAGGAATATATGGTAGACAAATAGACTTCATGTAGGTAATGGTAGAATACAGTAGGTGGGCAGATTTCATGGGCCACTTAATCCCATTAAACATTATCTAACATGATATGCAAGTATCGAGCATTGTCTGTTCTTATCTACCTTGTAAACATGGGTAATGTCAGTGACAAATAACCTGTTTATTCTACTACGATGGGTTTATTGCCTATCTTGTGTTAACAGCCATCATCTGAAATTTAGTAGGTCTGTTGTCAACTTAACCATGATATTTAGTAATGATTTTAACAATGATATTTAGTAAATTAGTAAATTATCTTTTCTGTTTCTATTAAAATCCTTAAAAGACTTTACCTCTTTAGCGTGATGCTCCCACTTTAACATTGTGAATTATCTGCAAAGGGGCAACTGTAAGTTTCTGGACCACAAAATAAAGCTTGTAAGTCGATTCTTCCCCAAGCTTGGACTGTCCTGAGCTGTGAAAGCTCCTGGGCAAGGTGAGCTGGGACTGCTTTTCAGGAAGAAAGGCAGTGATAGAGAAGAAGAAAGCACTAGGCATGTGCAGTATGTTCAGTTATATACAGTAGCTATATCATGAGTCCCAAGAATCAACCGCACTGGTGGGCCCGAAAATCAACTCCAGGCACCGCAGTGCACCACTGTCCTTCCCCTAGCATTTATAATACTCATAGTACCCATGGTTTATGATGTAGAAAAGAGGACTTTGAGGCCTCGTAAGGATCTCTGAGTATGTTGTACGGAATTTAGAAATAAAAGACGAGCATGATGGGTTCACCTTAAAAAAGATTTGTGTCACAAAACGGTCAACATGATGACTTTTTCGTTACACAGCAGTAGCTCAGATACTTGATGGTTACAATCACTAAGAGTGGTGCCATAAGCTTGATGGTTGCTGGCCACATGAGGTGGTACAAAATGCTTAAACACTACAAAGTTTACTATGGTTGGGGCACTCTGAGATACTCTACAAGCCAGGGGCGTTCCTAGGGTCCTAAAACATCCGGGGCCCGGGCCCTTTGTGTTTTGCTCAGTAGGGCTGGGTTCACACGACATTTTTCACGCCACATTGTGAACTCCGGATGTATTTTTACAGAGAAAAACCTTCTGCTCCTGTCACTAATTTTCAGCATATTCCACATAGAGTGACCCTATATCTATATACCTGCCTCAGCAGTCACAGCACAATGAAAATCACCAATGACAAATTTACTTTTTCAAAACCGCTCACCTCCGTATGACAGTGTAATATCCCTAAATAACAGTCACCATATAATCCACTGATACATGGAGCAAATCTACCGGACAAATGATTGTTACTAAAAAACTCCTACAAAACCAAGACCCAAAACTATTACTACAAAGGACCAAATAATCCTGCCAGACCCTGACCAAACACGACCCCCACATGTGACTATCAGCTGTACACAGGCTCTGATTACATATACCACCGCCATACAGTGACCAAATAGTGGTAGATACTAGTTGTATGTAGACGCTCTGCAGACATATATGTGATTACACTGCAGTTACATTTAGTGACTCACCGGAGACGTCTTTTCTGATCAGCGTCGTTCACTTTCCCTTTTCTTCTCCATCCGGTTCACACCTTCATGCTGATTTCTCCCGGCCACGACTCGTCCCTGAGGATTTGGACACAAATATCTTAGAATCCTCACACTTTCAGCAACTCCTTACTTAAAGGTATATAAGTCTCCTCAGTTAGGTAGGTGTATAGGTCCCCTCAATTAGGCAGGTATATAAATATAGGGTCACTTAGGCAGGTTTTATAAATATAGGGGCACTCTCAAGCAGGTATATGATATAGGGGCACAGATTGGGCAGACAGGAATATAGGGCCAACAGGAATATAGGGCCACAGGCGGTATAGGGGGCCACAGGCAGGTATAGGGGGCCACAGGCAGTATATACCGTATAGGGGGCCGCAGGCAGTATAGGGGGCCGCAGGCAGGTATAGGGGGCCGCAGGCAGGTATTGGGGCCACAGGCAGGTATATGGGGCCACAGGCAGTATATGGGGCCACAGGCAGGTATAGGGGGCCACAGGCCGGTATAGGGGGCCGCAGACAGTATATGGGGCCGCAGACAGTATATGGGGCCGCAGGCAGTATATGGGGCCACAGGCAATATATGGGGCCACAGGCAGGTATATGGGGCCTAAGGCAGTATATATGGGGCCACAGGCAGTATAGGGGGCCACAGGCAGTATACGGGGCCACAGGCAGGTATAGGGGGCCACAGGCAGGTATAGGGGGCCGCAGGCAGTATATATGGGGCCGCAGGCAGTATATATGGGGCCACAGGCAGTATATATGGGGCCACAGGCAGATATATGGGGCCACAGGCAGGTATATGGGGCCTCAGGCAGTATATCGGGGCCACAGGCAGGTATAGGGGACCGCAGGCAGGTATAGGGGGCCCCAGGCAGTATATAGGGGGCCACAGGCAGTATATAGGGGCACTGAGGCAGTATATAGGGGCGCTGAGGCAGGTATATGGGGCCACAGGCAGTATATAGGGGCACACAGGCAGGTAAACACTATAAAAATAACAACATTAATACTCACCGTAGGTCCCCCGGCGAGCGCGCTCTGTCCTCTTCAGCCCACGCTCCTCCGGCAGCTCCTCGGGCGCACAGCCTGTGACGCGCTGTGCGCCCGAGGACAGGCAGCGGCGTGATGAGGTCATTACATCGCGCCGCTGCCAGCTGAGCCGCGGCGGGTCCTCAGTGCAATGACACTGTCTGCCCGGGCAACGGAGCGGTCGACTATCTGTCGCAGGAGGGGCCTCCGCTGTATGTGCTCCGCGAAGCCGCGATGTCGTCAGCGGATGCTTGCCAGGGCAGGTCGGTGCTCCAGGCCCATGGCAGTGGCCTGGAGCACGGGAGGTTCGGGGCACAGGGGGGTTTTATTCGGGGCCCGAGCCCCGAATAAAACAGCCTAGCGACGCCCCTGCTACAAGCACTCTGAAGGTCAGGTTGTGGCTGAGGCTTTTGCCTGCTCTTCAGATTCACTCTGGGCTACTTCTTACTATAGCATTGTAGCTTAGGAATTTCTCATGTGTTTGTACCACTCTTTATATCTCTTTAATGTGCCTCTGTGTTAACTCGCAACTTTTTATAGAACTGCTCCCAACCATCCTTAGGTGCGAATGTACAAATGTGTATGTTGTCTGCTCATAGTGTACAGGGATAATATAAACAGGCAACATCTTAGGTCACAGGACAACCAATTTACCAATATGTACAGGTGGCTTGCTTGCTTTCAGAACTTAAATTTTACAGTCTACTCCCAAGACCTATGTCTCCACACAAGCTATACTTACTGGTAGCTCTTAATCTCACAAAGCCGAAAGAGTTTACAGGACACTTTCCCAGCCCACCAACTGCTTCTCCATGGTGTCAATCTGGCTTTGCCACTATGTTTGGCAGTTTTGAATCCCCGGATCCTTGTTACAACTTCAAAAGAGCTAGGACGACATGTATGTACGGAGCTGCACAAGAAGTCTGGTGTCTTTTCAGCCCGAGAACTAACGCAGCCCCGTTCGCTCTATTTTTAATCCAGCGCACTCCAATATCAGGCACATTACAGAGCGTCCTTTGCACTACAGCCATACAAAGCTACACATTGATAGCTTCAGTACGGCAAATCCAGGCGCATTACTGCTGGAACAGGTAGAGCACTTTAAAAGTGGTTTACCTGAGTCTGAATTGTCACTTTGTAGCTAGAAAGTGCAAAATCTATGATCCGCAGTAGAACAGGTTCATAGATTCAGGCGCTTTCTACGCTACAAATGCGTGCAAAAAAATGGCGCCTGGGGGTCAAAAATCATACAAGTCACCCAAGGTGCCCAGTCAGTGAAGGTGCACAATACAATACAGTATGTACATAGTACAGTATATACAGTATGTACAGGTTAGGTGCCCAACATAAAAACATTGTAATTACATCATAGTATCAATAAACAAATTATTCCCATAGTCTTATGCATCAGGGGGTGGGTACTATCTATGCCACTTACAAGTAAGCTAAATACCTTAGATAACGTGACATTGATTAAGATAAATAGCATGTTTATTATAGACAGACTTTCAACTCATAATTTTAAGATAATGACAGTGAAGAAAAATTTTAAACTGTGAAAAGTCACAATGACAAATAAATGCTCACTTTTGATTGTCTTCGGGGCTAAATACACGATGATAACTGAGAAATGGCTAAACAATTTCAACCACATAGAAATCTATATGTTGTAATATTATCTTTATATTGCCAGATAAAAAAATATGAAATTGGTCATTACAACCAATCCCTACAGAATATTAATGGTGCCCTTAAAAGGATTTCTCATCTGCATGAAGTTTTTATGTTCTCTCTGTTTGTGTGAGTTTTTTTTTTGCAGGTTCTCTGGTTCCTCCTATACGCTAAAAACATCTAAAAATCTGGGTTATAAATCAGAAGATCCAATAGGGATAGGAACCAATGTAAATGATGGTTTCTGGACTGTGCTGCAGAGTATATGGGCACTATACTGTATAAAGGCATGAAATAAATGAATTCACTTATAAATAAGTTGATCACAGGTCGCCCTGCTACCGAGAATCTCAACTAGGTGTGTGGGGAACCTAGCAGACAGTTTAGTTGTCCTACAGCAGCAACTCAAAGGAAAGAAGGATTTTTACAGTACCTAAAATCAGGGGGCTATTTATTTAATTGATGGACATGCTTGGTCGTCCAAAACAAAAGACACTCTCTTGTCTCACTAACATGTGAGAGTGCTGAATGAGGGAATCTCGTCTACTCTGAACACCTCAATGTTACTGATAGTAAACACTGATCAGAAAAAACTCCAAAATACCAAAAAGGAGCAAATTGTAGACACTTGTACATACTGTACGTACTGTATTGTACTATGCACATACTGTATTGTACAGTGCTCCTTCACTGACTGAGCACCTTGTGTTGTAAGTTCTAGCGGGTTGGTATGCCGCAATATGTGGTGGCACTGCCATGCCATGTCAGAGTCACTGGAAGGCAGAAATGGTAGGTCACCTGGCTATCAGCTTGCAGTATCAGGTACTGACTTCAGCATAGGCCCAGGAAGTGTAGGGTGCTGAGGTCAAGCTATGTCTAAGGATCCAGGTAGATCCGAAATACGTCAGCGGGGATTATGTCACTGGTTACTGAACACTCATATTGTGTGGAATTTGTTCACAGAATTGGATTTTAATGAAAAGGAAATAAAGGAAGATTTTTTGGAATTTTGGAGCTGACATTTGTGCTACTTTTCTGCTATATATTTCCAAACATGCAAGTGGACACAGGCTTACCAGGTCTTGGCATAGTTCTGTATAATATTCTAGAACACAAAACTGTCCCTATAGAGCCCAATAGAACAGACTAGTGTGTCCCTATTGTGAAGGTATCGAGCACTTGCCCCAAAAAGGATGACCCTGCTTAGGAATCTGTCCCGAAAACGCAAGTACTTTATCAAAATGTATGTGAACTCATCATAGCTGAATAAAGAATTTCAAGGAGCAAATTATAGACACCAAAAGCATATGCCTCAGGTTGTTTCTGGAGGGCTGTGATGTGTCAACCATTAACTGCAGCATCTGGGCAGTTTAAATGTATTCCCTATGAGTGTTCCCAGAGTGTGCAGTGGGTGACGTCATCTTGCAGAACCCACTAAATCAGTGCACGGGCAAGCATTACATTCAGAGAATACATTTAAACTGCCCAGATTCTGCAATTAAAGCGCTTGTGTCAGTACAAAGATTGCTTTTCATGTTAAAGATCTTGCAAAAACAAGTCACTTTACAATATGTGTCCATTAACAGTGTCCTACCTATTCCTAAATATCCCCTCTTATATGGGCTGTATCAGCTCCTCAGGTCGCTATAGCTACAGACCTGTTCAATCTCTCCTGTTAGGCTGCCACTGCTGGTTGCTATAGCTACAGACCTGGAGTCCAAATCAGCTCATCACTGCAGGCCAATAGTAGCCAGTAAACATATCCCTCAATTCAAAAATGAAACTGGGAAAACAGGATTGAAGTAGGATGAGACAATGCAGTGGGGGCGTCGCATCGCATTCTTAGAAGTAGACACATTTATGAATCTTTGGCACCAAATCTAGGCGCAGAACAGTTAGAACAGCCAGACCAGGTTAAAGGTGGTATCTGAGCCAGACTTGTCGTATTGGCTCTATAATGCTCCTGTATGTATAACCTGCAGAAGAACAGGTTCATACATTCTGAAGTATTCTACACTGCCTTAAAGCTATTTAGAACTGGCCTGTCAGCACCAAGATTCATGGTGCCCAAAGTGTTTTTGGTATATATAATCAATTACCCACACTATTGCTATTGATGTTACTTGAGCGTTCTATAAGGACTATGAGTACCTTGATCAAAATGATGTATCTGTTTGTTACCATATTTTAATATTGAAGTAAAAGTTACGTTTTATTTCTGTAGTACATCTTCCATTATTCTCTTGTTTGGATTTACTCTGAACACCCTCTACTATCATTTAAAAAAGGGACACACCTAATTGTTTCAACAGTTTCTTTTGCATTTTGAGGTAACAGCATAGACAATGCTTAAGCAAGATAAAATCATATGTGCATGGAAATACATGGAAACAAGCAAAGGAGATATGTTTAATTAAAGAAAAAACAGATTCCATAACTACGAGATATAAACACTTCTCACCCTCCCTTTAAGTCACGTTGATAGCACAACCACAAAAAGTGTGTGGAGGCGGGGGGTTATTATAAGGTCTAGAGAGCTTGGATGAGTATTTGTGTTTATTTCGATTGAGAGAAAAAAAAGACACTGGCAGGAGCTTATCTTCTGATGAAACATAGAAACTGGAATGTTAAAAATCTAACATGCACAATTTGGGTCTCTCCAATATCAGCCATTACTGGAAGCTTATAAATGGTTTAGATTGCTGACATCAAATCTGCATGTTAAGCTTAATGTTAAAACCACTCCACAAAACTCTAATAAACAAACCAATGTTGCTTTAGATTCTTCTGAATTTGCTGTCATATGGAGCTCAGGCCTACTGAACTTTTATACAGGAGTTTTGCTTCCTAGTGTCAAAATCAAAATTTGTAGCTTACTTGAAAAGTAAAAAAAGCTTTCTTACCACAAACATTGATGGCATATTGCTAGGATATGAGATAAATGTTTAATAGGTGCAGATCCTACCTCTGTGACCCACAATTACCTCGAGAACGGGCCCGGAAACTCTTCATTTTTAATTCGAATCAATGGGAATTGGCACCAGGAGCTCCCATTGAAATCAGTGGAAGACTTTGACCTCCTCTCTTTTTAAAATGGAGAGATCTTTGGGGATAGGCCCCCGGAGGTGGAATCTGTACCTATCAAACATTTATGGCATGTCCTAGCGATATGCCATCAATGTTTGTGGTGGGAAAACTTCTTTAATATATCAAGTGATGTGTAATCTGAATATGTCTTGTGTACCTTTATGAAGGAAATTCAAAGTATTGGGATAATAGTAGCATCCATATGCTTTAAGAATATTTTATATAGCTAAATATGGGCAGCACTCAGTGGGTTAACTCCACTTAATGGGAGCACGCTGGAAGGTGGGATGAACCCAAAATATCATAGAAATAGGTATCACGGCACACCAAAGGTTTCTTATGCAAAGTGACAACGCTTATTTACATATCCGGTCAGGCTCCAAACATGAGATTTTTTCTTTCAGTGACACATTAACAGACGTTTCGGTCAGCGACCTTAATCACTAATGTCACTGTAAAAGTAAGAAAACATAATCTATTAATTATGTGTATATACTAAAAACAGTGGATGACAGAAAAAATATACGACAGACTCTCACTACATATATACAAAATTCATATATACAAAATTCTACCTAAAGGTAGATATATAAATGCACACACAGAAGTAGAATATACAGGAACCAAATACAGTCATATGAAAAAGTTTGGGCACCCCTATTAATCTAAATCATTTTTAGTTCTAAATATTTGGGTGTTTGCAACAGCCATTTCAATTTGATATATCTAATAACTAATATTGCACATTTTGTGTTAGTACAATAAACCTCATTTCAATCCGGAAATATTACTGTGTCCATCATATTATTAGATAAAAATTGAAAGGGTTTTTGCAAACACCCAAATTTTTAAAAAACTAAAAAATTTTAAAATTTAAAAGGGGTGCCCAACTTTTCAGTGAGTACATCTGTATTTACTACCCTTAACCGGGGCCATTTCCCCCCCAACATTACTTTTTTTTTTTACGTTGAAACCGAAGTTTACATACATTATATAAAAAGACATTATGATTTTTTCTCATATCGACATGAAATCAGAAAAAGTTCCCCGTTTTAGGTCAATTAGGATTACCAAAAGTATGTATATTTGCCAAATGCCATAAAAATAATAATAATAATAATAATATAATTTTTAAGGCATTTTTATTACTTTCTGCAAAGTCAAAAGTTTACATACACTAGGATTACTATGCCTTTAAACAATTTGGACAGCCTTTTGTGATGTCAAGTCTTTGGAAGTTCTGGTTTATTGGCAACATCTAAATTTTTTAATTAAGACACAATTGGATGTATTTTTTTTTTTTTTTTTTTTTTTTTTTTTTTTTTTTTTTTTTTTTTTTTTTTTTCAACACCAAATTACACTGTTTTCTGTGATAACATCATGGTTAAGTCTAAAGAAATCAGCCATAATGTCAAAAGAGCATCTATGCTTTGGGTAATCTTTGGGTACTAATTTGGGCAGATAGTGGTGCACGTCCACTGTACAAACAATTGGAATGCGGAGTACAACAAGATGGATTCCAGAAATTCATCACGCTCAGGAGGAGAGGGTTTCTTGCAAATAACTTAGTTTAAATTTCGGTTTTGGCTCCAAACATGAATATTTCAAACCAAGTAACAAACCAAAGACCTTGGTGAGGTGCTGCGTAGTGGCAAGATTGTGTCAATTAACAGTAGAAACGATTAACTATGTTAATAGTGAAAAGGCATGTGCACCGAAAAACATTACCAAAAACATATAAACCAGATTAATTTACAAATCACAAAACTAGATATATATTTGGAGACGTCCTTTGGGTCTACCAGGAAACTAAAATATTTGAAACAGTTTGGCAAACCATTTTAAATAATTTTGAGTAAAAGGAGTAGTTGTTAAAACACATTCAATTGTAAATCTGATAACTCATTTGATTTTGTTTGCTGCATAAACATGCAATTCAGAAAATTGTGCATCAAGTATAATATATTAATTTAATGGCTAGCAAAAATCTCAAATATTTAGCAGTAAAGTTAAAAGCCTAGGGACAATTTTTCAATAGACTGACCAAAGCATATTACAACCTGTTAACAGGGGCTAAGGATCCCTCAACGTTTTGAGTTGCTTTATGTGAAGTTGAACAGCAAAAGTTGAGAATTTCCCTATATAAAAAACTTGTATGCATGTTTTTGGTCGAATTCGAACATTAAAGAATAATTCGAGTATTTAGGGTTAATTTATACCAATACAGGTGTGGAGAATGCTGTAATTACAAACCATAACAGTACACAAACAATAGCATAATACAAATACACATTTTAAATGCGCTAAAAATGTTTTCCTAAAGCAATCCATAACAAATTATATCTTGGAGGCATTACGAACTTAAAGTTCGTAGCGCCTCTGCGGACTGCCACCTGATAGATGCAACCCACTCCCTGATCTGCATTTGTCGAGGAGGTTACTATGCCTCAATGAATTGCAAATTAAGTATCTATGTGCTGCGATTGCGCAATGTCGCTAAAGTGCTAATGGCTTTTTATGCATCATTTTTTCACTATATGTTATACTTGACGCAAGAATTTTGAGAAACTCGTAATTTCAGGCGAACTTTACACTTAATGCCTCTTAAAAATGGCGTGGCGACGCCAATTTTCCGACATGAAAACTATTAAAATAGCGCGTCGAACGCGATGTCAAAAGCGAACATTTACTCGAACGAACAGTAAAATGTTCGGTTCGACTTGAACTTAACTTTTCTCTAACAGATCGACCGACACTAGCGGCCATCACAAAGCCTTGGTCTCAATCCTATTGAAAATTTATGGCCAAAGCTGAAAAGGCAGGTGCGAGCAAGGTGACCTACAAACATGGCTCAGTTACACCAGTTCTGTCAGGAGGAATGGGCCAAAATTCCTACCAACTATTGTGAGAAGCTTGTGGAAGGATATCCAAAACAGGTGACCCAAGTCCTACAGTTTAAAGTCAATGCTACTAAATACTAATCAAATGTACTGTATGTAAACTTTAGACTTTGCAGAAAGAAATAAAAATGCCTTTAAAAATTCTCTCTCTCATTCTTCTGGTATTTGGCAAATATAAATAATTTTGGTTCCTAATTGACCTAAAATAGGTAAGGTTTATTCTGATTTCATGGCAGATAGTGAGAAAAACATTCATATGTGTCTTTTTATATAATGGTATGTAAACTTCTGGCTTCAATTGTATATGTATTTTATTTATATTAATACTTTTACCCCAACATAATAATGTGCATTTTACAGCTCTCATCCAGGACAATGGTTTTCTTCTGTATTAACGTAATCTTAATAGCTCATTAAAATTCATATTAATAAGCAATGTATGGAAATTATGACCAAAACTGATTTATAATGTGGAGGTCTGTGCGAGACTCACTGCTGCCAAGACATCACTTCTTAATTAGTGGCCAACTTATAATAAGAGAGCACTGAAGATTCACATGACTCACTCATAAACAAGCTAGAAAAAAAGCAATATGATTAATATCCCATAACTACCCAGAAATAGAACGACAGTGTGACGGCAGCTGATTCATAGGTGAATCCATCCATTGCATAAAGAGTCTCAAGTCTCAGTGAGATCAGTAGTTTCTAGGGAACTGATTAACTTCATTTCTGTGACTCTGGATTGAACAATGAAGTTTCTTTGACTGTCAAGTACATAGTCAGCAATTCTCTAACATGGGATTCTTACTGCTGCTGGGAACCATAAAGTTAACTTGTAGGATGGTAAGGGAGAATTTAGTGGGGAAGTAATGTGAACATATCCTAATGAGTTGAATTGGTGATTTATGAATATACATAGGAAGGCTTAAAAAAACAAAAACAAGCTAGTTACACATTAGGTTAGCAGTCTAATTGTCCATAGTAATAATGATAACAATAAATAATATTAACAAAAAGTGAGGTTAAAAGGGATTGGATCGAGATACAATAACCCTATTAAAAAGATGGTAAAAAATAAACTGGCAAATAGTATAGCAGTCATGCTGCAATTTCTCTTCCAT
This sequence comes from Phyllomedusa bahiana, assembly GCA_025379985.1. Lineage (NCBI taxonomy): Eukaryota > Metazoa > Chordata > Amphibia > Anura > Hylidae > Phyllomedusa > Phyllomedusa bahiana. The sequence continues at coordinate 90,427 of JAODAL010011320.1, forward strand.
ACTATCAGTAAATTAGATATCCACTCAGCTGATCTATTTGAGACTGATTGGATGGGGTAAACGTCTTTTTAAATGGTGTTATCTGGTTCACATTGAGAGGATTGCCACAAAACAACAGGCAGAGAAGATACAGAACCAAGGGCGTAACAGATGGGGTAGCAGACGTAGCAACTGCCCCGGGGCCCGTGCGCTTAGGGGGCTCGTGCCCCGGGGCAGCCGCTACCACTTCTGCTACCCTGGTGGTTCGGCTCCTGCGCCCGCCGGCAGGGAACATACTAGTTCACTGCCGGCGGACGCGGAGCTTCGGGGCCCGGAGCTTCCTACCTCTGAATGCCTGGGCCCTCCGGCCCGAGCGCTCAAGGCAGGAGTGTCCGGTATTAGCAGAGCAGAGCGCCTCCACTCTGCTAATCAGCCTGCGCCAGCCCAAAGTGCATACGTGGGCTGCGAGATGACATCACATCATCATGCGGCCCGCGCCAAGCACAGACTGGCCGGCCGGCTACGCAGTCACATTGAGGGAGCGACAGACAGGTGAGTAAGTGATTTCTTATTTTTTAACTAATAATGAAGCCCCCTGCCTGCCTAAATATTTGCCCCTATAGCCCTGCCTGCCTGTATATTTGCCCCTATAGGTCTGCCTGCCTGTATATTGGCCCCTATAGCCCTGGCTGCCTATATATTGGCCTCTATAGCCCTGCCTGCCTATATATTGGTCCCTATAGCCCTGCCTGCCTATATATTGGCCCCTATAGCCCTGCCTGCCCATATATTGGCACCTATAGCCCTGCCTGCCTATATATTGGCTCCTATAGCCCTGCCTGCCTATATCTAGCCACTATAGCCCTGCCTGCCTATATATATGCCCCTTTTAGCCCTGCCTGCCTATATCTAGCCCCTATAGCCCTGCCTTCCTATATGACCCCTGTAGCCCTGCCTGCCTATATATTGCCCTAGTCGCCGTTCTTGCGATTATATAGCCCCTGTAGCCTCCCCTAAGCCCCACCTGCCTATTTATAGTCTCTATAGCCTCCTCAAAGCCCTGCCTGCCTATATATAGCCTCCCCAAAGCCCTGTCTGCCTATATATGGCCCTATAGCCTACCCTATGCCCTGCCTGCCTATATATATGGCCCCTACAGCCTACCCTATGCCCTACCTGCCTATATATATGAACACCTATAAACTTTCCTAAGCCCTGTATATATATATATATATATATATATATATATATATATATATATATATATATGGCCCATATAGCCTACCTTATGCCCTGCCTACCTGTATGGGGCTCCTATAGCCTACCCTTAGCCCTGCCTGCCTATATATATATGGCCCCTATAGCTACCTAAACCCTGCCTTCCTACCTATATGGTCCCTATACCCTGCCTGCCTATCTATATGGGGCCCTATAGCTACCTAAACTCTGCTTGACTGCCTATATGGGGCCTTATAGCTACCTAAACCCTGCCTGCCTATATGGGGACCCTATTGCCTACCTAAACCTGACCAATCTGGGGCCCCATATAGCCTAAACCCTGCCTGCCTAAATGGACACCATATAGCCAGGGGGGCAGGGAGTGAGGTGCTGGGATTGAGGTGCAATCACATATTTCTGCACAGGCTGTGTACACTGGTGTCTACCACTATATGGTCACTGTATGGAGGTAATATACAGTCTGCAAAGCCTGTGTACACTGGTAGCTACCACTATATGGTGGTTATATACAGTCTGCAGAGCCTGTGTACACTGGTGTCTACCACTATATGGTCACTGTATGGTGGTTATATACAGTCTGCAGAGCCTGTACTATTGGTCTTTGTGTACTGATCAGTAATAGTGTAGGGGTATTATTCAGTCACTTTGTGGTCATGTTCTGGCGGTATAATCAGGTTCCTATGTAATAGTGTTATTGGTAATCAGGCCCGGACTGCTCACAGGGCAAACCGGGCATTTGCCCGGCGGGCCGCTGGGGTCTGGGCCGCAGGGCCGTCTCGGATCGCCCGCCGAGGGGACCAGTGTTTCCCCCTGGCGGGCCCCGAGTCCCGGCGCCAGTCTGTGGCGCGCTACAGGGGCCACAATGGTCGCATCAACGACCGGATCCCTGTGGCAGGAGACCGACAGGCCCTCCTCGCCACACGGCTGCATGGCCGGATCACCGACCCAGCCATGCAGCCATCACAGCCGCCGCCTGCACCGCGCGGTTCAAGCAGCGGCCGAGGCTGAACAGCCGGGATCTTCTGATCCCGTCTGTTCAGCTCCCAGGAGGCCTCGGGGCAAGCGCACGATGTGATGACGTCATCGCGCGCCTGCTCCGCGTTCCACACACTGCTGCCGGCAGTGCTCCGGGGAAGAGGACAGAAGAGGAGGGAAAGACATCAGGTAAGTATTGTTTTTTTTTCTTTAAACTACTAGTCCTGTCTGCCAATATACCAGCCCTGTCTGCCTATATACTGCCCTGTCTACCTATATTCTGCCCTGTCTGCATATATACTGCCCTGTCTGCCTATATACCTGCCCTTACTGCCTATATACTGCCCTGTCTACCTATTTACTGCCCTGTCTACCTATATACTGCCCTGTCTACCTATATTCTGCCCTTTCTACCTATATTCTGCCCTGTCTACCTATATTCTGCCCTGTCTACCTATATACTGCCCTGTCTACCTATTTACTGCCCTGTCTTCCTATATACTGCCCTGTCTGCCTATATACCAGCCCTGTCTGCCTATATACTGCCCTGTCTGCCTATATACCAGCCCTGTCTGCCTATATACCAGCCCTGTCTACCTATATACCAGACCTGTCTACCTATAAACCAGCCCTGTCTGCCTATATGCTGCCCTGTCTGCCTATATACTGCCCTGTCTGCCTATATACCAGCCCTGTCTACCTATATACCCGCCCAGTCTACCTATATACCCGCCCTGTCTGCCTATATACTGCCCTGTCTTCCTATATGCTGCCCTGTCTACCTATATGCTGCCCTGTCTGCCTATATACCAGCCCTGTCTGCCTATATACCAGCACTGTCTGCCTATATACTGCCCTGTCTGCCTATATACTGCCCTGTCTGCCTACATATCTTCCCTGTCTGCCTATATACTGCCCCTGTCTACCTATATACTGCCGCTGTCTACCTATAAGTGGCCCTGTCTATATACTAGCCCTGCCTGCCTATATACTGGCCCTGCCTGCCTATATACTGGCCCTGCCTGGCTACATACTGGCGATGTCTGCCTATATACTGCCCTGTCTGACTATATACCAGCCCTGTCTACCTATATACCTGCCCTGTCTGCCTATATACCCGCCCTGTCTACCTATATACACGCCCTGTCTGCATATATGCTGCCCTGTCTACCTATCTGCTGCCCTGTCTACCTATATACCAGCCCTGTCTGCCTATATACTGCCCTGTCTGTCTACATACCTTCCCTGTCTGTCTATATACTGCCCCTGTCTACCTATATACTGCCGCTGTCTACCTAAAAGTGGCCCTGTCTATATACTAGCCCTGTAAAGAAGAAAAAGTTATTCCGGCACTTCAGTTAAAAGTTCCAAAAACATTTATTATTTATTATTAATCAAAAGTTAAAATCTTGACGCCAAGTAATGCACACGCATCTGCATGCGTGTGCATTACTTGGCGTCAAGATTTTAACTTTTGATACGATTTTTGGGATGTTATTAATAAATGTTTTTGGAACTTTTAACCGAAGTGCCGGAATAACTTTTCTTCTTTACGTGGACACTATACCAGTAGCCGAGTGGTTTCTTCTGTGCACCGGTGTCCAGTGATTCAGGATCCGCAGGTGAGCGCACAGAGCATTCAATTGTACTATTGAGACTGTGTTTCTGCTATATACTAGCCCTGCCTGCCTATATACTGCCCCTGTCTACCTATAAGTGGCCCTGTCTATATATTGGCCCTGCCTGGCTACATACTAACCCTGCCTGCTTACATACTGGCCCTGCCTGCTTACATACTGGCCCTGCCTGGCTATATACTGGCCCTGCCTGCCTACATACTGGCCCTGCCTGCCTACATACTGGCCCTAGCTGGCTAATTACTGCCCCTGGCCCTACCTGGCTAATTACTGGCCCTACCTGGCTAATTACTGGCCCTACCTGACTGATTACTGGGGGCAGCCCTAACTACCTGGCTGATTACTGGGGGCAGCCCTAGCTACCTGGCTGATTACTGGGGGCAGCCCTATCTACCTGGATAGTTACTGGGGTCGGCCCCAGCTACCTGGCTAGTTACTGGTGTCGGCCCCAGCTACCTGGATATTTACTGGGTGCAGCCCCAGCTACCTGGCTAGTTACTGGGGCAGCCCCAGCTACCTGGCTAGTTACTGGGGCAGCCCACCGCAACGCAGAACTACCTGGCTAGTTACTGGGGCAGCCCAGCTACCTGGCTAGTTACTTGGGGGCAGCCCCAGCTACCTGGGGACTATGGTTTACTGGGGGAAACCCCAGCTACCTGGCTAGTTACTGGGGGCAACCCCAGCTGCCTGGCTAATTACAGGAGTAGACCCTGTCTACCTACCAAATTAATGGAGGAAGGCCCTGTTTACATACCTAATGGGGGTCTACCTATTTACATGCCACTTATCTGGCATTTTTTTTATTTTATACGCTGTTTGAGGACTTGATAGGAAAGTGCTGGAAAAGAGAGGAGTCTAAGATGTATTTGTGGTAAATTCTACAGGGACGAGTAGTGACCACTAGAAGAGGACACTGCATGCTGTACTGGACGGAGAAAAAAATGGGAAGGGAACGACTCATCATTAAAGACATCATGGAGGTTTGGGCCAGAAGGAGAAGAAAAGGAGAAGAGAAAAAACTCCCATCAGAGACATCAGAGATGATGTCTCCTGTGAGTCCCTGCTGTCAGGGGTCATTTTACTTCTGTGTTGAATCAGTGTTGTATTCATGTGATGGTGGCCTGACTACTGGTGATCTGATTGGTGGGTTGTAGGTTATGTTGGTGCTTATGTAGTGTCAGTGTGGGCTTGTCCCGGATTGTAAAGCAAGTGCACACCTGACTCTGTGATTTGGGTTCCTCTGCACCACTGTTTCTTTCTTGCTTGTGTGTAGGCTGCTTTCACACGGAGCGGTTTTGGTGCATTTATGCATTATTTGTGCAGAAATGTACAGCATAAACTGCTCTGCCTTTCTGCACAAAAATGCACCAAAAAAACACATAAAAAATGCCCTAAAAATGCTCCGTGTGAAAGCACCTATACAGTGTACTTTATTTTACAGTAGAAAGTGGCGAGGTGCGAGAAGAAGGGTAATTTTTTAAGAGGATATTGTATGTGGGCTGGTGGGGGCTTAGTGCCAGGGCTGATTTTTATTCCCAGTCCGGCCCTGTTGGTAATGTTGGTTTTGGTATAGTGGATTTGTTTGGTAGCAGTAATATAGTGAGATGTATGGTGAGGTATTTGCCCCTTGTATTATCTACATTATCTAACAGCATGTCCTGGTAAATGTTTGTAGTCGGGGAGGTGGGCGAGGGGTGGGGGGGCCATCCAAAAGTTTGCTTTGGGGCCCAGGCTTCTCTAGTTACGCCCCTGTGCAGAACATAATCCTCAAATGTATTGGTTAGCAGATAACACAGAAAAAAAAAAAAACATGCTATCACAGTCAAGCTAAACTCTGTTACATCTGTACCTAATAAGGTGCAATCTCAATGCAGAAATACATAATAAATTGAAGGATTAAAGAATAAAGACAGCTGGCAGCTTGAAAATGGAGTATGTTATCTCTAACAAACAAAGGACAGTAATTACTTTGATGGTTTACTTTGAGCTCTGAAGCCTTCTGCATTATAGATTACATCTCATGCTGTCATGTCAATACAATTACAAGAGCTGGGAATACAGAGCTGTTATCATAATAACTGCTATAGACCCACCCACAGCCGAACCAGGAAGATGGAGGATGGGCAATTCTGAAGCTGACTGTGCCTCTGAGAAACAGCATGGTAAGAAAAACACTTTTAAGATATGCCATAAATATTTGATAGATGCACAGCTCAATCACAGCCACTTCTCAGTTTAGAATGGATAGCTAATGAGGCACGTTCTGGAGACAGGTAAGGGTCCCAGAAATGGGACCTGCAATTTACTGACATTGATGGCATGACCTATCAGTATGCCATCCAAGTTTGTGATGGCAAAACTTCTTTAAACCAACGCTTCCATTCAGAGACCAGAACACCCAATTTTGGGGGAAAGTTTACTCTTGAGTATGGTGCCTTGGACCACTCAGACACCCCAAGAAATCAGGGCTTTGATCCGTTCAATATAAAGTGTTTATTTCTGAAAGTTTTTTCTAATTACACATGAAAAGAAATGGTCTATTGTACTAAATAGTCCCAATTACAAACACGAGTAATGAGAGTGCAGTCTCAGATTCCTGGTAGACAAGATAGCTAAGCTGGATTCAGTGGTCATAAGTGTTGCCAAGTGAGGTTAAGCTAAAACAAACCCAAGGAAACTATGAAAATACAGTGGTCCCTCAACATACAAAATTAATTGGTTCAATTGTATTTCGAAACTATTAATCTATGGAAAAGTGGTAATTGGTTCTGAAGACCCAAAATGTCTCCAATATGATGTAAAATTAAGATGAAAGAAAATTAAGCAGATAATGAATACAGATAAAGCAAGTCTTGACATATAGTATAACATAAGAAAGAGCTGCTGGAAACTTGAAATTATTGTTTATGATAAGGATAGATATTTCTTTGGGTCATGTACTTTAAACACAATGTTCCAGAAAAAAAAGAAAATGGGGCCCGCACCTGGTGTCCAAAGGAGCCGCTCATCCTGGCACATGTAACAAGCAGTATAGGACATGTAGTACTGCAGTGTACTGTAGAGAGGCGCTACTAGACCACCAATCACTGCATGCAACTCCCTAATACATGTAAGAGCAGTACATGACATGTAGTACTGCACTGTACTGTAGAGATACGCTACTAGATCACCAATCACTGCATGCACTCAATTAATATATGTAACAGCAGCAAAGGACATGTTGTACTGCACCATAATATATAGAGGTGTTACTAGACCACCAATCACTGAATGCATTGCGCTTATACAAATGTTTTACAAGTAAAATGTTCATGATAATCTTCCATCAGTCACATGAGCTGCTGATCAGTAGAGTCTGTGACATTGTATGTTAAACAAAACAAATATAGAGTAAACCAGCCAAAGGTATCCAGAGGTGGTAAACGACAGCAAAAAAAGTGTATTAGGGCTTGTTCACACGACGTTTTTGTGGTCCGTTTTACGGATCCGTTTTACGGATCCACAAAACGGATCTAACAATTGTCAGTGTGATTAACATTGAGTTCAATAGCAAAAGCGCATCGCTGTTCTCACGGGAGATCGGCGATGCGCTTTTGAGGGCTCTCCTGCGCTGCGCTTTTCGCATCCGCTTTAAGAATTGACATGTCAATTCTTCTTGCGGTTTACGCAAGTGAAAGCCCATAGGAGATAATGGAGTCCCCTTTTGGCACCTGTCCTAAAGCGCTCCACACTCCGGGTACGTATCAGCTGCGCTTTGCATCCTGAAAGCGGATGCGAAAAGCGCAGTGGGCGGCCGTGCAGGGATCGCTGGAGAGGTGAGCGGCTGGATGGGGCATCGCAGGTGAGCGGAGCGACTGGACAGGGCATCGCAGGTGAGCGGAGCGACTGGACGGGGGATCGCAGGTGAGCGGAGCGACTGGACGGGGGTTCGCAGGTGAGCGCAACGGCGCGGCTGCAGGTGGATCGCGGGGGATCGCGGGACGGCGCGGCTGCTGCAGCAGCTGAGTACGGAGCAAGGTGCTGCCACCGCTGATCAGCTGGAGCAGAGTGCGGTATGGAGCGGGGTGTGGACGGGCGGCCGCCGCTGATCAGCTGGAGCAGAGAAGATTGAACTGCCGCCGCTGATCAGCTGGAGCGGGGAGGGGGAATTTGAACTGCTGCCGCTGATCAGCTGGACGGGGTGGGGAATTTGAACTGCCGCCGCTGATCAGCTGGGGGGGGGGTGGGATTTGAACTGCCGCCGCTGATCAGCTGGAGCGGGGGGGGAATTTGAACTGCTGCCGCTGATCAGCTGGAGCGGGGGGGGGGAATTTGAACTGCCGCCGCTGATCAGCTGGAGCGGCAGTTCAAACCCCCACCCCGCTCCAGCTGACCAGCGGCGGCAGTTCAATCCCCCCCCCGCTCCAGCTGATCAGGGGCGGCAGTTCAAATCCCCCCCCCCCGCTCCAGCTTGATCAGCGCGGCAGTTCAAATCCCACCCCTCCCCCCCGCTCCAGCTGATCAGCGGCGGCAGTTGAAATCATCTCCCCCCCGCTCCAGCTGATCGGGGCGGCAGTTTAAATCCCATCACCCCCCCGCTCCAGCTGATCAGCGGTGGCAGTTCAAATCCCCCTCTCCCCCGCTCCAGCTGATCAGCGGCGGCAGTTCAAATCCCCCCCCCCCCCTCCAGCTGATCAGCGCGGCAGTTTAAATCCCCCCCCCCCCCCCTCAGCTGATCAGCGGCGGCAGTTCAATTCTCTCCCCCCCCGCTCCAGCTGATCAGCGGCGGCAGTTTCAAATCCCCCTCTCCCCCGCTCCAGCTGATCACGCGGCAGTTCAAATCCCACCCCCCCGCTCCAGCTGATCAGCGGCGGCAGTTCAAATCCCCCCCCCCCCCGCTCCAGCTGATCAGCGGTGGCAGTTTAAATCCCCCCCCCCCCCCGCTCCAGCTGATCAGCGGCGGCAGTTCAAATCTCCCCCCCCCGCTCCAGCTGATCAGCGGCGGCAGTTCAAATCCCACCCCCCCTCCAGCTGATCAGCGGCGGCAGTTCAAATCCCCCCCCCTGCTCCAGCTGATCAGCGGTGTGCAGTTTAAATCCCCCCCCCCCCGCTCCAGCTGATCAGCGGCGGCAGTTCAAATCTCCCCCCCCCCGCTCCAGCTGATCAGCGGCAGCAGTTCAATATCACCCTCTCCCCTGCTCCAGCTGATCAGCGGCGGCAGTTTAAATCCCCCCCCCGCTCCAGCTGATCAGCGGCGGCAGTTAAAATCCCCCTCTCCCCCGTCCAGCTGATCAGCGGCGGCAGTTCAAATCCCACCCCCCCTCCAGTGATCAGCGAGGGCAGTTCAAATCCCCCCCCCCCCCGCTCCAGCTGATCAGCGGTGGCAGTTCAAATCCCCTCTGCCCCCGCCCACTGATCAGCGGCGGCAGTTCAAATCCCCCCCCCCCCCCGCTCCTGCTGATCAGCGGTGGCAGTTCAAATCCCCCTCTCCCCCGCTCCAGCTGATCAGCGGCGGCAGTTCAAATCCCCCCCCCCCCCAGCTGATCACGGCGGCAGTTCAAATCCCCCTCTCCCCCCCCCGCTCCAGCTGATCAGCGGCGGCAGTTTCAAATCCCCCCCCCCTCCCGCTGCTCCGCGGCGGCAGTTCAAATCCCCCCCCCCTCCAGCTGATCAGCGGCCGCCACAGCTGATCAGCTGGAGCGGGGTGGTGGCGGGGGGCCGCCGTTGATCAGCTTTTTTTGTTGTGAAAAGCTCCGAAAGCGGATCCGTAAAACGCAAGTGAAAAAGCATGCCATACGGATCCACATAAAGTATCAACTCTTGCATTTGGCGGATCCGCTTTACGGATGCGCTTTTCAACTGTCAAAAGGGACCCGTAAAAAGGATCCAAAACGTCTTTGTGAACAAGCCATTAGACAACTTTAAAACATATCCAGAAAAATAAATCACAAAGACAACAAATGCATCATAACAACAACTTACTGAAGTATTTCAGATCAAAAGATCCTTCCTCATAACAATGCATATCCTTTTGGCGATTACAAGGGATCGCAGGAACCGTGCCTTTTCTTTCAGGTGAGCTGATTTTTTTTCTTGTGGCTGGACATTGTATGTTAAGTCTGGTTTCAGGATACAATGTCTCAAGAAAGACATGGTGAAAATATTGTATCCTGAGGCCATTGTAACGTAAGACGGCACTGTAAAAAATGTTAACCCAAAGTTTCCTATTACATTGTCTTTTAACCTACAGTGAAAGCAGAGCTGATTTTGTCTTTTAACATAACTCTCCTAAGATCTGTAGTTTTTCAGTAGCTGTAAGTGAACCAGTGC
>JAODAL010011321.1:0-100560 GCA_025379985.1 Phyllomedusa bahiana
CCTGTTTTAAAGAGCGTGCACCGGCCTGAGAGCCACCGTAAACCCCCAGAGACATCCCACCCCGCTCACCCAGTGAGTTTCACAGGAATAGGGGCCCCGGGTGCTTACTGCCCCTGGTCGTGGTCAGAGGGATTTTCCGGCCACAGTTTCAGACAAGCGCTTAAAATTTTTAGATGCACGTGGCTGGCCGGGGCAGGAACGATTTTTGGCAAAGAAATCCCTGTTGGGGGCATTGGTATTGGGGGGCAGGCAAGGGCCATGATTTTGGGGGTTTTTATTTCGGCGACGGGGGGAGTCTAAGGGGAGGGACCCCCTGATCATGACTCTGAGAAACATGGGAGCTGGGGGAAAAGCTTGGTGGGGGGCGGGGGAGGGGAGGGGGGAAAAGGGGTGTGCAGTGGTTGGGGGCCCCCGGGTCATTTTGGTTTTTTTTTGGGGCCAAAGTTTTGCCTCCATTTCACTCGGGCATTCGGCATGTGCTTGACTGTTGGGGTTTGGGTTCCCCACCTAAGGTTCTTGCCTCTAGTTATGCGTTTAGGCATAGGCGGCATTTTGACATCGCTGGATAAATTTCGGGTTATCAAAATGGCCTGGTTTGAGGCCCGGCCTTTTTGAGGCGAAAAGCGAGGAGCGGGGTTTTTTACGCTGCCCCGTGGCTGGGCGGAAATTACACGGACTTCTGCGACCCCCCTCTCCTTTTTTGGGGGAAACCCGTACGACACCCCCCCTTCGTCTTCCTCCTCACCCAGTATAAAAAGCGCTCAAAGCAAATTCGGCTGAAAAGCCCACTTTGGGATCCCCCAATGTTCATCATCAACAAGGTACTTCGTCTCCTGACATTCTGCTCCCGGAGCTGCGGGTACAACAAGAGGGCTGAAAACATTGCGGACCGCCCGGGGATTTTTGCCGATTAACCCGGTTCCTTCTCCTTCGATGGCATCATTTAAAGGGGGTCGGCAGAAAAATCATCCCCTTTTTTCCTCTTGATTTTTAACATGCCTTCTGCCCCAACGCTTTTGTCATCAAAAGAGGGCTTCAGAAAATGGATTATCCCCAAATGGGGGGGGTACACGGTTGCATTGGGCTCTTTTAGTTGGACGGAGGCTGGGGGATGTGATGAAATTTGTGGGCCGTTTACTGGGGGACGAGGAGGTAAGATGCTGGATCAGGTTGCATTAAAACCACTGAAGACAATTGGTGACGCTTTTCTTACTGAGATTCCAGGGCCCTAACCCGCGTTGAAGGCCAGAGGGTCCTGCAGCTACGACCCGGGCATGCGGTTTTTCCCCACACTGGAAGGAGCACCTTCTCTCGACCTCTCCCTCCATGTCCTTTCCCCCTCTTTGCTCGCTTACCACTGAATTTGGCTCCATGTTCAAAAATTTAAAAAAAATTTGAAAAGGGTATGGAAGATTTTTGGAAAGTCTCTATTAAAAGACGACAAATCAAGCTATTCTCAAATCCCTCAAATCAAACAAAATTGCTGGATTTAAATATAACTGCAAAAAATCTTAACAAAAAGCTGGCCTGCGCCAAAGTGAAAAAAAAAATATCTGAAAGTATTTGGGGAAATACAAGGTATTTTTGGGGACCTATCAATTTTACCTGTGGTGACTACAAAATTGCTGGATTCAAATTTAACTGCAAAGTAGATCTATCAACAAAGCTGGCCGCCCAAATCAAAAAACCGTATCTAAATTATTCGTAATACAAAGGGTTTTTTTTCACCTAAAAATTCACCTTGGGTTATAAAAATTTCTGTATTCAAATTTAAGTGCAGGGTGCTCAATGAACAAAGTGTATGCGCCAAAGTAAAAAAAACACGTATTTTTAGTATTCGTAAAACAAGATATTTTTGGCACTTTCAAATTTCCCGTGGTGACTATAAAATTTGTGTATTTTAGATTTTAAGGGAAGCTGCCTCAATGAACAAAGCGTAATGCGCCAAATCAAAAAACACGTATTGTTATTTTTCGTAAATACAAGATATTTTTTTTGGGACCTTTCAATTCACCTGGGGTGTCTAAAAATTGCTGGAAAGTTTAAGTGCAAGGTGGGGAAAAATCAATAAGGTGGGTGGGCAAAATTGAAAAAAAACCTATTGAAATGTATATGATAATAAAGGTGAGTTTTGCACCTAACAAAAGACCTTTACTAAAAAGATTGGGTTTCCCATAAGTTCAGGCTGCCCAATATCCCCGGGAAAAATTTCAATGAAAACTGTTAAAAAATAAAGCTATTGCAGTGCAATTTACACTAATTCTTGGGGAACTTTATCCAATTTCTTTTTAGAGCTGTCCCTTTTTTTTTTAAAAACAAGTATTTTTGGGCCCCCTTTTAATCACCTGTTGTGATATAAAAAATTTCTGGGTTAAATTTAAGTGCAAGGGGGATATATCAACAAAGGTGGAATGGGCAAAATTGAAAATGAACACTCTGAGCTGATAAGGAGGTAAGAAACTCACTTAGTGGCAAAACCCCTTTAACTGAGCTCCAATTAAACTTCCTTACAAGCAAGCTTCTTTCAGCTGTCTAAATTGTTCAGAAAGGTGTTTCAAGTAAGTAATCAATAACTTTGTTTGATTACTTTGTTTGTGTATTCCATACACACTAATTGATTACTCACTTTCCAAACAGTTTAGATAAGTGAAAAAAAAAGATTGCTGATAACAAAAACAGTTTATAACTGCACCAAAACTGTGCTGTGTGAAAGCACTCTACCATCATAGTTTTTATTTTTTTTTATTTTAGTTTATCAAGAAGAACATCTTTGGTTTCTTTTTCTGAATAAGAGGGAATACTTACATATCAGCAAATTAACACAAAAAATATAGAGCCTGCATGGTTCAAAATATATATACACAATTAGTCATGAATATTAAAAAGGCTAAAGATGAATTCAAAACAGATGTTAATTGTGTAAAATATTAAGCATAAATGCTTTATCACTACGATTATATCATCAAAGAGGGCACAATCTGAAATTAGTTGGGCGGAGATCCATAGCCATTTTAAAAAATTATTACTTTGGGAAAGAGTGGTAGATCTTTGAAACAAACTTCTAGTACACATGTGGACAAAATTGATGGTAGTCCTCGGTTAAAGAAAGAAAAACCCCCAATCGTCACTGAAATAATTTAAACTGACAAAAGTAAAAATAAATTAAAATTTACTGAAGATCAACTAATGAAAATCTGAATTGTGGTTCAACCGAAAAGTTGAAAATAACAAACTGATGAAAGTCTTTATCTCCCAATGAGCCTTTTTCAGGTGTCCACAGTTATTTCGGCCTACTCCAGCTGTTTTATGGTGTGAAGGATCCCTTTTTCAGGCTGTGTGTTTCAGCTCCCTCCTCTGATGTTCAATAGGCTTTAGATGAGGGTTCAGTGAAGGCCAGTTCAAAATAGTCCAATGCTTTATTTTTTGCCATTTTTAGATGTTTATAGCTGTGTGTTTTGGGTCATTATCCTTTTAGAGGACCCATGATCTATGACCGAGACCTAGCTTCCTGACGCTTGGCAGCACATTTTGCTCCAGAATATCTTAATTGTCTTGAAATTTCATTGTACCCTGCACAGATTCAAAACACTCTGTGCTAGATGCAGCAAATCATCCTGAAAACATAACCAGGCTTCCTCCATGTTTATGGTGAGTACAATGTTTAATTTTTGCGTTTGTGAATGTAGCTCTGATTTGACTTACATAAAAGCTCCATTAAGTTAACTTTGGTAAAAGCAGCGATGTAAGGGGGGATCTGATACTGATGTACCTTGACCTTGGAATTCACCTCTAAATTTGTTCCAAGCTCTTTGGTTATCATTCGTATTATTCATCTCTTTAATCTATCATCAATTTTTCTCTTGCAGCCATGTCCAGGAAGGCTGTGTATAGTTCCAAAGACCTTAGACTTCTGAACAAATTATGCAACTGTAGTAACATGAATATCAAGCTAATTGGACTTATAGCCTTAACCTTTAACACGTTTGTCTTTAAGAGAGACAACTCTCTCCTTAGCTTTCATTGGTCCATGTTCAGTGTGGTACACACCATGATACCAAACAGTACAGTGACTACTTTTTACGCTTTAAATAGGGAGTGTAGCAACTTCAACAGCAAGTAGTGGAGCCACTGTGCCCCTAACGAGCTTACTCTGAAGGAGTTTGACTAGCAGTCAACGGGCCACCTGGTGCAACCTCAGCTCAGTCCCTAACAGTGGCAGCTGACTTCAGACAGGCCAGAAACATCAATGCAGGCAGACACAGTGAATGGGGAAACAATGGGCGACAAGACACAGACATGGGATGGAGGTCAAGGAACAGACATAAGATAGAGACCATATAAGACACATAGAGAAAACATAATATATAGGTCAAGCAGTCAAAGACAGAACAAGAAACACAGTCAGAGACAAACAAAGAATAAAAAGAACTGAGGCAACTAGGAGCTCAGACAGGTAAGGAGCAGACACCAGCAAGGAGAATACGACCAACCAGGAGCATCTGACCAGCTAGGATACAGGCAGTAACAAGAAGGTAAAAGCAGAAACAGCAGACATTGCTTGCAGCACAAGCAAGTAAACAGACAAGGACTAGACAGTGACAAGACAGAATGACCAGAGCCAGGTAAACACAATGACTGAGGCCCAGAGGAGTAGGAGAGAGTGCTCAATAAAGCCCCAGGTGAAAGGTGATTAGCTGGAGAAGCCACATCCAGCTGAACCTACACAGGACTCAATAGAAGCAGGATGAGGCCCCTCCCCTAAGAGCCAGGATGATCACGGGAAGCCACATGATGCATAAATCATGGCCACCTAAACAGGAAAAGCCGTATGGCAAATGCAGGATAGGTCGCAAGCGGCCGTGATAGGGGGACTGATTACTCACAGGTTTGAAGACACATATAATGCTAATTACAGGACAAAACTTAGTTCAACATAACCTTGTAGTCTAATTATTTTCCATCTTTTCTAGGGGGTACCATCATTTTTGTTCAGACCAGTTTAATTATTTATTTCTTTTTTTTCGGTTGAACCACAATATCTGATTTCCATTAGTTGATTTTCAGTAAATTTAAATTTATTGTTATTTTTGTCAGTTTCAAGTTATTACAGTGACCATTGTGAGTTTTAATTTCTTTCACGGAAGGATTCCAACAATTTTGTGCACATGTGTAAAGGTGGTTGGACAATCATCAGTAAGTGAATGTAAAATTGTCTAGGATTTTATGAGGGTGAACTAATTGGACCGTGTTGGTTTTTTCTGCCATCAATTCCTTATTTCTTTGATTATATATGCTGTGACAATTTTAATACAAGAAGTAGGAGGAAGATATGATCATGTTATTACAATGGGCATTGCAGTGGTGTAAGTGTGAAAAATCTAGATTTTCCAATATATTTACTTTTAACCTGTAACACAGGTCTGGAGGTCTGGGGATTAGATAAGCTTATGTTGCAAGAACTCATTTACTAAAAACATTACCTGAAACAACAGATATGTTAGAGATTGTTTTTAGTTTCTAGTAGAGATGATCGTACTCTAAAAAGTTCGAGTCGACCCTTGAAATTTGTGAAGTTCGGTTAAAAATTCGAACTTCGAACTACATTAAAGTTAATGGGAGAAGATGTTCGGGTTAATTTTTATACCTATAAAGGTGAGGAGAAGCTGTAAATACCATCCATAACAGTACACCAACACAAGGCTTATTATACGCCGGGCACGACATTGAAATGTGCCTAAAAATGATACGCTGTGCGCCTCCATAACACATAGCGTATCATTGGTAGTGTGTGGAATGCGGCTATAGCGGCGCATTGCGCATGTAGGTGCATAACATATAATTACTAGTTTATAGGCTATAGGCGCATAAACTATCCTCCATAGGCTCATTACATACACTATCAATGAAATGCTATGTACCGAGATCTGCGCAATGCGCCTAAAATGGCGCATTGTGTTTACTATGCAAGGTATACTGTACCTCACGCCAGATTTTTGAGAGGATTGTACTTTCAGACGCACTTTATACTGATTTAATGCACCTGAAAACTATTAATATAGCATGTTGAACACGATATAGAATGTGAACATTTACTCGAACGAACAGTAAAATGTTCGGTTCGACTCAAGTCGAAATCGTGAAGTTCAACTCAAACTTAACTTTTCTCGAACGGTTCGATCAACACTAGTTTCTAGCAATAACCTTCTGTGTTTTAAGAACATGAGCATAATTTTAAGTTATGTGAATTAGTATAAAGCCCTATACAAAATATTACTAAGGTAGGAGAAGGTACTGGGGAACTGGACAGTTAGGACAATAGATAAAACATCTTAGACCAAAGGAGAGATAAGAGATTGCAGTAACACCACATAAGAGCTGCAGCTCTTTTTCTTCACAACCAAGTTATCAGATATAGATGTAGCAAAGCCGTGACATCACAGCTTTCCATGTCATCAATTTTTAGATTGCAGCAAAAGCCGTTGAAAAGCATTAAAACGTTAAGAATAGTGTTGAGCGATTTTTATCGACAAACTTGAAATCGGCAAGGTTTTTATGGTGATCGAAATTTCCAGATCATGCGATAATTAAGGTTAAAATCTGAGCATCATCTATTAAGATCGCGCCTTTTTCGGCGCTTCCTGTAATTTTTGGCGGCCAGCAAATCAGATTACAGAATAGAGCAGGGTGAGATGTGTGTGCGACGTCATGACTGGGATGTGTATGGTTGCGATTGGCTGGAAAAATCACATGACACGTTTCCTGTTTCAGCCTCAGTGTCTCTCAGCGTCTCATAGGGATAGGACCAGCGCTCTGCCTGTGGCCAAACAGCTCAGCGAAATTAGTCTATTTCTGCACAGAGAAACCTCTACTATTAGCTGTGATCCTTCCAATTTAGTTATATTAGTGATTTGAAGATTTTAGGTAGTTAGCTAGAGAATTTTAAATCAGCATCTACCGCTGAAAATTAACGGCGGGAGGAGCAGGGGGGGGGCCCCGCGGGTGAACACAGACAAGCTCTATCTAAAAAGAAAACTGGATAAAGTTCACCAAGACTTAGTGTAGACATTGTAGTGGAATATCTTTATTATTAACAGTTTGCTATTGAAATATTTCCTGGATATTGGGCAGCCTGAACTTATATTGGATACACATCATTTCTAGTAACTGCAGGTCTCTTTGTTAGGTGCAAAACTCCACTTTTATTATCAGTATACATTACAGATATGTGTTCATTTTAATTTTACCCATTACACCTGTGACTGTTGATATATCCACCTTGCAGTTAAATTACAATCCAGCAATCTTGTAGTCAGCACAGGTTGTTTGTTGCCAAAAATACCGTGTATCATACCAAAACATAACAGATACGTGTTTTTCAACTTTTGCGCACCCAGGTTTGTTCATTGACGCAGCATCCACGTAAATCTTAAAACAGCAATTCTATATTCACCACAGGTGAATTGAAAGGTGCAAAAAATACCGTTTATTATACCAAAACATAACAGTTACGTGTTTTTTGACTTTTGCACACCCAGGTTTGTTCATTGAAGCAGCATCCACGTAAATCTTAAAACAGCAATTCTATATTCACCACAGGTGAATTGAAAGGTGCAAAAAATACCGTGTATCATACGAAAACATAACAGTTACGTGTTTTTTGACTATTGCACACCCAGCATTGTTCATTGACGCAGCATCCACGTAAATCTTAAAACAGCAATTCTATATTCACCACAGGTGAATTGAAAGGTGCAAAAAATACCGTTTATTATACCAAAACATAACTTTACGTGTTTTTTGACTTTTTGCACACCCAGCATTGTTCATTGACGCAGCATCCACATAAATCTTAAAACAGCAATTCTATATTCACCACAGGTGAATTGAAAGGTGCAAAAATACCTGTTTAATAAAAACATAACAGTTACGTGTTTTTGTACTTTTGCGAACCAGCTTGTCATTGAGCAGCATCCACTAAATCTAAAACGCATTCATATCACCACAGTGAATTGAAAGGTGAAAAATAATACCGTTTATTATCCCAAAAACCCATAACAGTTACGTGTTTTTTGACTTTTGCACACCCAGCATTGTTCATTGACGCAGCATCCACATAAATCTTAAAACAGAAAATTCTATAGTCACCACAGGTGAATTAAAAGGGTGCAAAAAATACCGTGTATTAACGAAACATAACAGATACAGACATAACAGACTCCTTTTCCCGGCACTTTTTAATCTGGGGGTCAACAGGTTTAATGGTCATACTGCGGTCCGGGACAGTATAGTCAATGTCCAGTGAAACTAAAAATGGTGGTTGAAAGACTCCTTTTTGCGGCACTTTTTAAATCTGGCGGTCATGCAGGTTTGGGGCTCATGCTGCTGTTCCAGGACAGGATATTCAATGTCCATTAAGAACATGATGGTTCAAATCATACTGACTTCTGGAACTTTTTAAAATGTGGTTGATGCAGTTTTAAGGGTCAGGCTGTGGTAAAAGACAGGGATAGTGAATGGCCTGTGACTTTTTTTCTGTGACTTTTATAACCTAAGTGTGTTGCCAAAGATGTAGCACGTACCCCATTTGATGTTGGGGAGGGTTAATTTCAGCTTCCCCCAGCCTTGTTTGGGTGTAATAATGAAGGTGTTGTTGCCCCTCCCATAGACTTTAATGGTAAATCGCTCTTTAATCGATGCTCACTATCGAAAAACCTTATCGATAGCGGCCGACTATCGACTATCGCTCGATCTCGATAGCCAACGCAATCGCTCAACACTAGTTAAGATAACTTTCTGCTGCAGTATTATTGTGCGTAATTTATTATCAGGTGTTTGTTTTAATATCCTTTTCATGTTTTCTTTGATTCATTGAGTACAGCATGTTCTTGACATGTACTGCAGCTCTAACATCCTAAATGTAAGCACTTTGTTCACTGTATATTTTGTTTTGATAATGGATGTTTTAACCACTAGGAATTTAGCTTCTTGACAACACATCATAGCAACAGTATTAATTTCTTGTGTATTCTAAAAATAAACAACACAAATCTATTTAATATACTTTATTTACTTACAAAGTAACTGTCAGGCCCAATGGATTTATTGTAATTCATTTATCTCAGAAACTAATATGTGGCAACAGAGACCTTAAATGGCAGCACAAATGTGTTTGTTCTTTAACAACAATGAAAGTGGCAAATTGAATTCCAATTATTTATTTAAAACAAAGTTTAGTTGATAGATTGCATTATTTTAGTTTCTAACCTACTTACATGGGTTATTCAGGTGCCTGGTATTACAGCTCCCTACAGCTTTGTTCCATTGAACTGAATTGGACTGAGCTGTGACTCTAGGCACAATCAGTAATAAAATACAGCACTGTGTCTGTTAAACATGGGGATACTCACTGGAGTGTTTTAGCGTCTTCGAACAGCAAGTTGTGGAAAAGATGCCGCACACCATGCAAATTGTGTCACTTTGGGTTCTTAAGTTAGAGTGGCTGACCCTCTGCATACAACTGTAAAGAAATACCTTAGCATAAGGAGCCTCATTCAGCTACTTACCAGATTGGGCTGTTGAAGGCCGGTTAGGCCAAAATTTTCTGTATTAGTCTGGATTTCTTGTACTACTTTGCATCACTCAATTGGAGATATGTTCATTAAATGAATGTTTCAATAAATATAATTTGTTTTTCACCCTTTACCAGGAGTGCTAAGGTATTTACATTCGAACAGCAAGTTGACAGGGGATGGATCAACACCAATTTACAAAACCTCTTAAAGGGTTGTTCCTGTTGAATAATCTAGTCAAATAAGCCAGAGAAAACTAGAAAAAAATTGATGATTAACTTCCAGTTCTCTGCTACAGCAGCTACCTGGGATCTACTCCTCTCCAATTTTGGGCACCGGTCCCAACAAATTAAAGAGGCTTGCACTGTATAGTGTGTGAAAGAAGTGTGAGTCTCTCCTGTTTGTAAAGAGAAGTAGATCCCAGGGAGCAGCGGAGCAATTTGGAGGTAAGTATAACTTTTTTTTCATTATTCCCCCAACCTGGTTCCATTTGACTATATTTTAATTCAACTGCACAACCTCTTTAAGTACAGCCAGACTAATAAAAAAAAAAAACTGTTGAAAATGATTTAACTAGATCTAAAAAGCCTGAAAATAAAGCTTAGATGAGTATTCCCATCACATTAATTACGTTTAAATATGTAGGCACAGGTAAGTAAAGATTATTAAAAAAATTGCTATTCTGATTTTCTCCTTAAAAAAGTTAAATGGTTTTGCCAAGCATTTTATGCCTGTTTTGCCCAGCTTCAGCTTTCAATGTGCCCAAAAGTGTATGAGTGTGATTTGTTTGAACTGCCTACCATGTGGCCCATCAAGCTGACATTACCATGCCTTTCCCCGCCATGTGCTCACTCTGGTCAAGCAAAGGTCTGCTTATGTAAAAATCTGTGAGTAGCTACAATGCAGCTGTGTGGTTAGCACATCTGCCTTCCAACATAGGGTTTCTATATTCAAATCCTTGTAGGAGTCAAAGATGTGGATTTTTTTTTTTTTCATGCACATACCTGAATGAGATTTCTTTTTATTTATTTGCATTGTTTGACTAATTACTAAGGAGTACATTGAAAGTACCAGGTGTAGAATGAAAGTACCAGAGGTTGAACATTCGCTCATTAGTGAGTGTCTGTGATTACTAGACAAGGAATAGACTGACAAGGAGAAGCATGTGCGGTAAGAAAGAAGAGCGCTCATCACTGGTCGTATCCCCTGGAGACCAGCTGCACACTTAGGTAGCAGCTAAAACAAAAATGGTACAGAATTTTTAATAATGATGCAAGGTAAAAATATTTTCAAGCTTCCCACGTCAATTTTACTTCATGGAAAACCTACTTTAAATTAATACTTATCTCTTATTTGTTTACAGAATGTTTCATAGGTTTCTAGCCACGTTCCTCTGCTCTAGCAACTGTTTCCAAGATAGTAACACCACTCCATGCTGTTACTTATAAACTGTCATCCTTCAGAGCTCTGTAGCCTTCTGCCCTGTTGAAAATCCTTTCATCACCATTGTCCAAGCTAGGAATACAGTAGTAGAGCTGGAATATCAGTCACTGATGTAGAAATGCCTACAGCAAGAACCAGGCAGAAGGAGTATTAGGCTATGTCTACACAGTAAAGTTATAATGCCGTCCAAAATCCAACTGCATTTTAACATTGCTGTACTGCATGAACATGTTCTATATTCTGCCAGACGGCCGACGGTTTAGCAAACCATCAGTAAAAAATCGGGGCTGTGTAGACAATAGCATGGATTTTCTATTGAGGTCTACACAGTACTTGGTTCAGTTGGATTTTCAGTGGATTCTAAATACTGAATTCGCCATAAATCTGATCATAAACCTGTGCTGTGTAGACATAGCCTTAAGCTGGCTGTGAAGAGCAGGCTCTGGGAAACAGATGGGAATACCCCTTTAACAACCAACTTTTAATGCTCAATATACATTGGCAACTATTACCTCAGTAACAGTTAACAAGATTCATATAATATTGCGTAACTACATAAGAAACATAAGAAAGACTTAAAACTATTTTTAGCCATCATGATATCTATTGGAGGTCCCACTTGCCTTGCTTTGGTAACTAGAAAAGCAAAAATTATTTTTAAGCTTTTCAAAATATTACAATAAAATTTTAACATGTATGACATATGTTAGAAATGTCCACCATTTGCTTTCAACCATGCTTTAATATGATACTCCTTGGTCCATGATAGCATGTCAAGCTCCAGTGTATATATCTCTTAATGGGTAATGGTCTGCAGTTCTGAAAATATTCTTAGCTTGTTCAGGTACACTTAACACTTCAGGTAGCCCCAGAGAAAAAAAATAAAAAATCAGGTGGCAGTGAATGTGTCAACCAAAGTGAAATGGATGTAATCCTGTCATTCACTGAAGAAAGCCTGAGTTTCAGCAGTGCTGGCACATGATATTTAGCATTTTGCACCATACTGCTAGTTTTCTTCTATGTTTTCTAGTGCCTAAAGTGTAGGACTGACAAACTTCTTTTCACCGAGGGCCACATTGGGATTATGGTTGTCCTCAAAAGGCTTGTTGAAGGTGACTAAAGTGCCTGGGTAGGGCTGTCCACCCCTACTGAGCTTCTGAACAGAGTGGTGTGGAGGTCCAAGATAGCGGCCACTGGTGCTTGTGCCACCACCTCTGCTAAGCACTGGCTGCATCCTCTTGGGAAAGTGGAGATCATGTAAATCTGACTCCACTCCACTGATCTTGTCCATCACTGCTCTCTGTGTCTCAGGTCTCACAGAACAAATAAAATGAAGTTTCCAGATTCGGCTCATGGGCCTTGTATACTATAGCGCAATCAAAGTTTGGTATTCCATATTGCCATAAAGTAAGGTACTCAGAATTGAAATGTCATTGTAAACTGGCTCACAGTTTATAATTTATTTCCTCTTTTATGGGTGCCAAAGCTGGTGGAACACCCACTACCAGCCCAGTAAATATCTTTAAGCAGTTCGTGACTGGACCATTATTACCTCTTCTTGATCAAGCACATTTTTTTTTTCAGTAGATGAGAGTTGGAATGCTATAACGCATTCAATTATTCTACAAATTTTTTTTACCCCAGTTACAGGCGAAATAAGTCACTACAGAGCTGAACCATTCACTCCAGGGTGGCTTGCTGCTAATGTTTCTTAGCAGTTCATTGAGCGCTGTATATACAATGATTGGGAAGGCAGTGACAGTTTTAAACCAACCCTGTACTCTCAGTGAAGAGCCTGGCTGCTGCTGACAGCTGGCTCTCCACTCATGCAGAATATTCCAGATGTCTGTGCAAAGGAACCGTCTAGATGTTTAAAGTCAACAGACAGTCTGCAAGGTGTTAAAAGTCCATGCAAAGGGTGGAGGTTTTGCAGAGGTTTATGAATAATGTTATAGTAAAGTAGAACATTTTTACTACATATTGTCACTGTAATGGTAAGAATAATATATGCACTATAAAATGAAATAATGGAATATGTTTTTATAGCAGTAATGTCTCTAAAGTCATGCTTTATTCATCATTATCTGTATTTCAAGCTTAGCATGCAGAGATAACTAAAAATGTCAACTGAGATACATTGTGTTGCAAAAAGAAAAAACAAAACAAATAATTTTAAACAATCATTTAAATAAAAACTCAGTAAGAAATGTGTCCCACGTGTACATATTTTATTCCTATATACACAGTATTATCTGTTGTTGAAAAAATAATGTAAACACTAGATTAATAGTTTCAACTGGGAAACTGCAACCATATTCTAAAGATTCTAAATATTTAATGTGGGATCATTGGTGAATTGCATTCATTGCATTCACAGTAAATACCTAAGGACACATGTATGAAACTGTCTAGGTCTAAGACTTTATTGCCTATAACAACCAATCAGAACTCCCCTTTTAATTTCATGTGCTTGGTAAAAAATGGGGAGCTTTGATTGGCTGCTATGGACAAGAAAGAAAGTCTTTTTTACAATCCCCCCCCCCCCCCTAGTATCAATCTTTTGCCCAAATTTTACTCACCATGAAAGTGTACGATTCTGATTTTAGAAAAAAGTTGGTTTTGGAAAATCAATCAGTAACAGTTTCTCTGATGCTTTTCAGGAAGCAGCAAGGGTGACATGTATGTATTTTTGCGCCCAGAAGACAATTTTTTGCATGCATTAGTAGTGTAGAATGCGACTGAATTCATGAATCTGTTCTACTTCGGGTCATAGATTTAGCGCTTTCTAGCTCAAAAAACACTTTTAACTTGGTCTGGCTGTTCCAGCAGTAATGCGCCCAATTTTTCTGTCCTCAAGTCATAAATGTGTAGAAACATTCGGTTGTAGTGCGACATGCCTCCAGAACGCCCATCAATCTCAGGCGCATTACAAAAAATGCCATGGGCGCCCGATAATGCGACTAATTTTGGATTGCTTTCTCTTTAATGCAAAATCCAGCATCTAAAGGCAATCATATCGATGAATCCGCTTATTACATTGCAAAAAAATAAATAAATGGTAGAGCACACACCACTATGAAATGGGTTCACACATGGTCCGGTCAGGAGCGCTTTGACCGGACCATGTGTGGACCCATTTCATAGTGGTGTTTGCTCTACCATTTATTTATTTTTTGCAATGTAAGAAGTGGATACGAGTTTTTAATACTTCTGGAATAAAGTATATATGTTTTAAGCTAAGTCGCATTGATATGATTGCCTCTGGATGGTGGATCTTGCAGTAAAGAGAAAGTGATATCACCGGACGGAGTTCACGGTTGGTCCGTGCATCCTTGACATACGGGACACTCCAAGACTACAAGGGGTAAGTTGAAATATATTTTATTCTAATTTTGGAGTGCGTCTGATTATAAATCTAGAGAACAGGGCTGCGCCAGTTTTTGGCCTGAAAGCAAACCAGACTACTGGCGCAGCCCTGTACATTCATGTTGCCCCAACTGTTTTATGACAGGTTGTTATAAATGAAGGGTTGCTTACAAATAGTAGCTCTCCCTTTGATGCCACCTATTCATGCATTACATGAAGGATCATTAAAGGGGTTGTCCATTTTATAACGCTTTTAAATAATGTGTATGTAATAGACAATCATTCGATTTTCTAATATACATGTATTCGAAATTCTGTTCCTATACCTTTTTTATAGCGATGCAGTATAATATATATCCCAGTCCACATTAATGGTTCCTATGGATGAACCATATGGATTAAACATAACTTAAGTCATGTGACCCCTGGTATCCAGATAAAATTGTTATCTAACACTAGTTTACACTAGTTTATTGCGGAGCAGATATTCTTTAACATCTCTGCCACAAGCAGTTTCTTATTATGTGAACACCACACAGGTCGTGTGATCCCTTTTATCAAGGTAGTAGTAGATTATTAAGGAGCAGAACTTCTCCAGTATTACTACCTCCAGCTGTTTATTATCATGTCTTTGGCCTTGTTCACTTGGATTATTCAAGACGGAATTGCGAGTCGGATTGCGCTCGCAATTCCGTCTTGAATAAGAGGCGGGGGCGCGGCCCGCCGGCCCATAGACTTCCATTATCCACGGCGCGTATTGCGCCTGGATAATGTGCAGGTCACTTTCTCCCCGCCCGGCAGATTCGCCGAGCGGGGAGGAGCGACGGAATCCACTGTTTTCTATTAGAACGGTGGATTACCGTAATTACGGCGACCGATTGGCGCCGTACTGCAGTGCAAATCCGGCGCGCAGTACGGCGCCAATCTGCGCCGAAATAAGCCGTGTGAACGGCCCTTTTCAGTGTCTGTGGAGAAGCCACTTGCACGTCCTCCTATCTCATCATTTTATAATTAACTTTATTAACAACAATATAGAGATAGCTATGTTTTTTTGCAGTAGTTAACTTTATGATCATGACATCATCCAGAGTGACAATAGCTCTATCAGTAATTCTACTGGAATAACTGTGTTAACAATCATTATTCACAATTATTCCTATTCAGTTACCCTACAGATGTCATGTGACCCTGCTGCTGATTGACATGTCACATGATTGACAGGTCACATGACTGACATCATATTAGGGCCATACAGTAAGTCTATAGGAGGCATTACTCTAGACAGAAATGTGGTATTTTTATTTTATTTTTTCTAGAGAGGGGCCTACTGAATTGGTATAGAAGAGATACAGGAATGGAATTTTTAATACATGGATATTGGAAAGTGGTTTGATTTACTTTTAAATACTTAATAAATAAAAAGATAATAAAATGGACATCCACTTTAATATTAATAGATGACAAAGGTAACTTCAGGTGATGAAATAGATCACCCAAAGTTTCTGAAGCTGGACCTATGTCTATCAGCTGAAGTTAAATTTGAAAAGGAGTTGGCTCTATTAGTTTATGTCTACACAGCAATGTTAAAATGCCACCCAAAATCCGACGGAATTTTAACGTCTCTTGACTGCATTTTTGCCGCAGATTTAAGCTAAAAACCGCGGTCGGTCTGAGAACTTTGCATTGGATGTACAGAAATCCAATGGCAATCCTGAAAAAGATCTGACAGGTTTGAAATTTTGCCGGAATCCGACAGATTTTAAAACTGACCGGAAAACATCTGTGCGGTGTAGACTAGAGCACCGATTTTTCATTGCAGTCTACACAGTGCTCGCTACAGTCGGATTTTCGGCCCATTCTAAATACTGACTCTGAAAATTCAACAGGAATCCAGTGCTGTGCAGACATAGCCGTAGACACCCCCTTAGATTCTTCTGATGTTCTTAAAGGCAGTGGTGCGATATTTAGTTTCCAACTGTCATCACAAATTGCTTGTACTCCTAAAAGTTGAGAAGTAAAAGAAATGGCTACAAGTGCAATTATCTAATAAAAATGAATCTTGGGAATAAATGATGATTTCTTATCTCATCTTAATTTATTGCTAAAATGTTCCTTTTCTACCACTTTATTTTTCAAAGATAAACAAGCCAGGTTTAATCGGAATAGATATCTCTGAAAACTGCTGCAGAGCGCTCCACAATGCATAGATATGTCCTTCTCAAAACAGAACCCCTGCAGCCTTCCTACAGATAATGCGATTGTCTCATTCTTCCTGGGAATGATGTACTAGCTGAGATACCCAGACAAATATATTACACAGCAAACTCTTAGGGGGACATGTATGAAAACTGTCTAGGTCTGAGACTTTCTTTGTTCCCCATAACAACCAAGCACAGCTCCCCATTCATTTTTCCAGAGCACAATATGAAATTAAAGGGGAGCTCTGATTGGTTGCTATGGGCAGCAAAGAAAGTCTTAGACCTAGACACTTTTCATCCATGAGGTCCTTAATTTTTTACGACACCATCTGCAATGATCTTTACATCAACCTCTTTTTCTGAACTCAATAAAAAAAACTATTACTGCAAACATGAAATAATATTTTGCTCTGTAATTTAATGTTTTCAATTATAATTCAGCACAACATTTTCTGAGTTTAATATGGACAATGACAACTGTAGGATGCAAAATTATTGGATAATAAGCATACTGTGTCATAAAGCCTCTCTGCATGATATGTGCATCTGCAATATGTAAAATGCTGATAAGTGGATTCACTTCTTGCAATCCTATTCATCACAGATGACTAGATGGCAATATTCTTGACATCAATGAGCAACAGGATTACTGTATAGAAACAAGAGCTGTTATTAATTCCATTTGCATTGAATACATTTTTCCTTTGTGTATTATTATGATATCCAGTATATGGGGCGTTTATAATAGCATTTGTAAATTAATAGCATAGTTCAGGTATAGAAACTATTAACACCTCTATGCTGAGATTGCTTTTTTTTCTTTCTTAGAAGCCAAAAAAAAAAATAAAAAAAAAAGTAGAGAACCATTCATCATCATCATCATCACCATCATCATCATCACTTCCTTTTTTCCTCTTTTGAGGATGTAGAGCCAGCTTAAAAACTTCCACTGCTACTTTTTGGCTATCGCCCTCACTGGGAACTAGGTCAGGTTCACATCAACAGAACTATTTTTCGGGTGCAGGCTCCTTCAGCAAGAGTCCCTTCGTCTGCTGCTTTTAAATTATCCTTGCAGATATCTTTAAGGGGGACATGTATGAACGGGGCTGTTCCAGAAGTCTGGTATATTTTCAGCCCGACATCAAGGTGCAGCCCTATTTGCATTAGTGAAAAGCCTCCTGAACGGCAGTATCAGGTGCATTACAGAGCGCAAGTGGCACTATGTAATCCGCCTGATTTTGGGAGGCGTGCAGGAGACGGGGCACACTAGAACCGTATGAAGCTATAGATTTATAGCTTCACTATGGCATTTCTAGTCACATTACTGCTAGAACCGGTAAACCACTTTCAAAGCGGTATACCTAAGCCAGAAATGTCGCCCTAATGCTAGAATGCACCTGATTTACGACCCACTGTAGAGCAGGTTCCTAAATCAGATGCATTCTATGCTATTATAATGCACATGACATTTGGCTCTGGATAAGTTGGAGGCATGGACAGAGAAGTGGCAGATGAGGTTTAGCACAGATAAATGCAAGATTATGCACATGGGAAGCAAAAATCCATTCAATGATTACTTGTTAAATGGAAAGATGCTGGGAAAAAGATACAGGGAGAAGGAATCCTAGTGGACAGTAAACTTAATTGTAGAAGTCAGTGTCAGGCAGCAGCTGCCAAGGGAAATCATGGGGTATATTATAAGGCGCATAGATGCAAACAATAAGAACATCATTATACCATTATACAAATCACTGGTCGGACCACACATGGGATATTGTGTACAGTTTTGGAGATACATTGTAAAGCTTGAAGAGTTTCAAAGGCGGGTAAGGACTGGGTGGACTACAATACCCAGAAAGATTAGGGTTCTTTCTTTTAGAGAAAAAAGCTTTGGGGGGACATAATACATATGTTAGTGACAAGGATTCTGGAGAAGGGTCGTTGATCCAGGGATTTATTCTTATTGCCATATTGGAGTCGGGATTACATTTTTCCCTAAATTAAGGACAATTGGCTTCTACCTCATAAAGGTTTTTACATTCCTCTGGTTCAAAACTATAGCACAATAGGCTGAACTGGATGGGCGTCTGTCTTTTCTTGCTCTTACAAACTATGTAACGCTACTATTCCTAGCTTAGCCTAATACAGTGATATAAGTGCAGAAGGTTTACAAACTGTAGTGCAAAAGGCTACAGAGCTCTAAAGGGTTAAATCTTGTTAGAAAGTAATGTAAACAATCTCCATTCTTATAAATAAGGAGCACAGCAGGGAGTGATATCACCATCCTGGCCACTGCTACAGAAGAGTGGTGGCCAGTGAATATGAAAACTAGTGTGCAAATGTAGGAGATAAGATCTGCTCCTATCTCCTAAGAGAAGGAAAATTAGGACAGTAATATATCTGTAATAGTCTTTATTTACCTTAGCCTACATGCTTAAAGCTAACCAAGGAAACAGGAAACCCTCTTTTTATCAAATGAAAGCAAAGCAATATATCCAAACCATGCAGGATTGATACACAAAGTATGTAAGAACCATACATCAAGTTATCTCCAGAATGACACATATCCATTAACATTAATCATATTTCATTTTTTTGAGCAGCTGTAACAGAATTATTATTTTTTTTAACTCCTTAACGAACGGCTGCTGTCTTTTGATGTCAGGCATTTCAGGTTCTTCGTCTGCAGTGACGTCTTTTGGCGTCGCTGCAGACATCGGAATATGCGGCTCCCGGCGCTGCAGCAGCGCTGAGAACGGGGCTGTACTATACAGCTCTGATCCCAGCATAGCTCCTGCAAGCGCCGGGGAGTTTGTCACCGCAGCGCAATCAAAGGGTTTCCCTACTCTGTTGGGTAATCGGAACACCCGGTGACCCAACAGAGCCTGGGGAATGGCTGCACAGTCAGCCCTGGGGACCCAGAGTAGACCCAGGGCTGTCTGTGTAACAAGCCAGTGATCAGGGCAGACTGTGTTCTGTCCTGATCACTGCTTGCTAATACATTACCAAGTGTAAAAAAAAAAGTGAAACAGTTCTCTCTTCGTGGGATTTAAAAAAAAATGGGAAAAACATAAAAAGTGTAAAAAAAATAAAAAAATAAAAAAAAATATTTAATAAAAAATAATTGTGCATACATTACACACACACACACACACACAAAAAAAAACATCTACACATCTGAGGTATCTACATGACTGAAATAAGCTGTCAAATTAATCTAACAAGTTATTAAGTGTAAAATGTGGATGGTGAAAAAGAAATATAAAAAAAAGAAAGAAAATGAAAAAAAATAAAAACAAAATTATGCAATTATTTATAAGTGAATTAAAACTATTTCCCAAAAAACTACAACTTGTCTCGAATAAAACAAGGACTCAAACAACTGAGTCATTGAAAAAATAAAAAAGTTACAACTGTTGAAACGCAAGGAGGCAAAAACTAAAAAAAAATGTTCTGGTTGTTAACTACTTTTCAAGCGTGCGGATTAATGGGTTAAAGACAGTGAAATGAACTTTATGACTCAAAGAATTAACCTGGTTAATGATCCTACATTAGAAGAAACTTCTCCTGTATAAATTGCTTTACATTCTGATATTCATCCGTCTCTGGTCTTTACCTCTCTAAACCAAACCTTTCAGTTTGCTGACTGCTAGAGGAAACTAAAACCTTCTAAATCACCAGGCTCTTATAGTCTCTCAATACTTTATCATTAAAATTTTGCTTCCATTTTAACCCTCACCTTACTGCCCTCTTTAAAGTTTTAAAGTCTTGAACTTTCTTTCATACTACTTATCATTGGCACAAATAGACATGATCTCACATCCAAGAATTATTTTAGATTTGAGTAATTACCAGCCTATATCACTGTGAAATATTGATATGAAGCTATACAGTATCTAACTCCTGGCTGCTTATCTCAACTCCTTTATTAACTCTTTTAGAAATCAAAAATACTTATTTGTTTCGATTTGGTAAAATACCTTAATCGTACAGATCACATAATCTGAAAAGTGAGGCAGCAAAGGAGAAAGATACCAAAATGGAACAAGAGAGAAGTATGGCATCACAAGGTGGCATGTTGGGAAGAGGGGATGCACGTGGTGGATCAGTGGAAGCGATAACACAGAGGAGCTTGCTGTAGTGGCTAGCAACTTTAAACTGGTTACAAATCATCACTGTTCCCAACAGAATGAAGAACCATGACAATCCTCCTTTACTTATAATTTTTGTCCTATCAATAAAGCAGCAAGAATCAGGGCTGTCCGGTGTTACATGCATTAAAGGGGTTTTTCCACGATGTAATGTTGACGTGGGATCCTCCAAAATGGGTTTTTAATCACTTTTCTAAATATATGTGATTACAAAAAGTGCAGTCTGAGAGAGCTACAGGCTGCCTTAACTGCCCTTAGTTACTTCAAAGCTTCTATTAGATATGACCTGACAAGAGCTGCTGGAGAAAGCTTCTTATCTGATGAGACTGAGCTGCAAAAGTTTTCAAGGCACCGGGTAGAAATATGTTTTCTTTTGTATACAGAAGAAACTAGTTGTAGTGTGATTATCTGAGTAGATCCCTGCTTTATCTGATGACAGAGAACATTAAGAAGCTTTCAAGCTGCTGTGGAGAAAGCTGTTGTCTGTTGTATACAGAATCCACTAGTTGTAGTTTGATTATTTCAGTGAACATTTCACACGATCCCTTATGCAGCTCTGTGCTCTGGCTGTTTGTCTCTCTCTCTCTCAGCTCTGTGGCTTGTTTACATTAGCTTCTTAGCAGATAAGGCACCTCCTGGCAAAACCCCTTTAAAGTAGTTGGTTTTACTCACAAACTGAGTTTATATGTAAATGATATACTTCTTACACTTTCCCATTAACTACCCTTCCTAACCTTTTCTCTAGTCTAAAAGTCATGGAGAGTCCTCATGCCTCACTACCTCTTGGTTACATGCTGTTAACATCTCTACAACTGATAACACTTTTTCCACACAACAGTTCTCCTTATTACATACGTATATATTGGAATGCTGTGATTTTTTTTCCTTTCTTTTTTTTCCCATAAATTGCAATACTCTAGAATCTACTTGCAAATGTATTGTAATTGATTGTTCTTAAGGATAGTTCACTCACTTGGTTTTGTTTTTACCTCTGTGACCTCACATTTAATACATTATTTGCTGACTCCTCCCATTGCTGTTCGGGATCCTTAATGATCAGCCTTAGGTCCTCCTTCTTTCCTCTCTACAGTACATAACACCCACTGAAGGCAGATTTGGCTTGTATCACTATCTGTAGAGTGATGATGTCAAACTCCACACATCTTCCTATAACATCTACCCAGCACAGAAAAAAAAAACACCATTGATTGACTGTCAACTGTCTATCTCCCTATCGAAACTAAATATTTTAGAAACTGAGCTTGTGTGTTTCCACTATGTTCTAACCTATCTAGACTAATTGCTAAGCAGTACGCTTGCTGTTTTAACCTCAAGTTTGCATGCTTGTGTCATATCTCCAGAATCTGCAGTAATTGTTGACTGTGGTAACAACCAAAACTCCTTTCATTGTTCTAATCACTCTTATCTTAATTGCAATAAAACTTTACTAACAGGTCTCCTACTCTCTAATCTCTTGTCCCCTTAGTCTATCTTAAATGTAGCAGTCAGGCTCATCTGTCTATTTCACAAGTACACTAGTGCCTTTACCCTGTGGCAACAAATGCACTGGGTACCTCCTTAGTTTAGAACACAATTTAAATGTCTTACTCTCACCGATGAAACCTTCATCTTCTCTCTCATCTCTGTCTGTCACCCTTCACATGTTATATGTTCTTCTTTGGTACCACTAATAATACTAACAATATTTGTTTCTGGAAATTTCTTTGCTCTATATATACTTGCACCTATTTTAAACAGTTGCGGCTGAAGAATCTAAACTCAAAAATTAAGAGTGGTGCTGTGCTTCTGATTCAGGTCTATGTCTAAGCCATTTGGGTAGGAAAAAATTCACGTGTTGTGAACATTGCCAAAGCATTAACCCTAATGCTAAACCCTTAACTGAGTTTAGGATTAGACTTTGAATTTTTAGGGGGTATTATGGGGTCAACTTACCTTTCAGCACTGCTTTTGGTCTGGCATTGCTCAAGACCTTGTGTCACTTCTGAAATTGTTGTATCTGACATTCTGTCATTATCTGACATCACTTCCAGTCATCCCTATGTTTTGGGAACGAGAAGTAATTTGGACAAGACTCATGATGTCCAATGTCACTTCCACTTTTTATGACACTGAAGTAACTTAAGAAAACAAAGCCCTCTAAAAACACTAATCCTCTCATAAGGTTAGGATTATGGGTAACATTAAAGCTAGAGAGTTAGAGATAGTAATAGGGTTAGAGAAAAATTCAGGTTCGGGATATCCTAAAAACAAATTTGTCAAAAAGAGAGATCCAAGCAGAATTTCCAGCAACAAGGCGATAGTCTATTTCCCACACAACATTTTGTCTCCAACAAAAGCCTTTCTCAAGCTCTCCTGATGGAACTGAAACTTTGTATGGGGAAAAGACTATTGCATTGCTGGAAATGTTGCCTGGATCTCTCTTTTTTGACTGTTTAGTCTAAATCTTTTTGATATAGTCTCCACAGGTATGCACTCATATTAGCATTCCTGTACTCTTGTTCTTCTATACATATCGGCTGAATTCAAATTTGTTCATAAGTTCGGTTGAGCCATTGTCAAACCAAACAAATGGGTACCCATTATGGCAGACACTTTTTGGGGAAGGTCACTATTGCTTGCATTGTTACATTTATACTATGGCATTTTGTTTCAGTCTGATTTCTAAATGAGACTGTTTTACTGAATGTATCCAATCTTTTGAGATTTACTATACAATCACTGAAATACATTAGTAAAAGTACCAACTGCAGAAACTATATTTCATTCTGCCCTTCTCCCTGTACATTTCACACACTTCTGAAGCATACTTGTCAAAAAATCAATTTATTCCCATTTTATAGGTTTGACCCTGATTACAATGTAGCAACCATAAAGCCAAAGGGTTATTTAACTAGCACAGAAAAACATATAGTAATGCAATGATCTTCCATCAGCAGATAATTTGAAACATTTTTTTTAGCTGTACTGTATTCAGTAGAGGCTTAAAATGTGTTTCTCCATTGTAAAATATTGGTTGCAAACATTTAATTTTTCTTACAAATATGTGATTTTGAAGCACTTAATCTAAGTTACATTCCGATATTATAATTAAATATTGAAATGTAGTTGTCTGCTTTAAACAATGGTTTTTATACACTCTGTCATGTCGAATTAATAAAGGAGTTCTGCTGACCCTTAACCTTCACTATTACTCAGTGTTTAGATACATTTCCAGCATTGCTCTCATCTCTGGAAGACTTTAATATAATCGGTGAAATCAATGCAAAACATGTTTTCTCTTTAGTGTCACAGCAGAATTCTAGATATCCATTTAGAAAAAATTGTTCACCACTATCTGATTCAACCAAGTGGAGGGAGGGTATGGATAAGAACAAATATGATCTTGGGGGTAATCTTGAAGGCAATAAAGCTATAAGGCATGAGCCCATTTTGCTCAAAGGGGAACATTTTCTCGCTGACCCTGCGTAGCAATAAAACAGGTCAAGCTAGTTCTTGGAATAATGTCTGTTATTTCCAGTTGATCAATCAATCCGGGTTATTTTCATGCTCTAAAACAGCTCTGCAATTATCATTAAGCAAAATAATTGTACTCGCCTCTCCTGTTCCAATGCTATTTTCAGCTGTCTATGTACTTGATCACTCAGCTCACAGTTCCTCTCAAAATTCCTCTCAAAATTAACTATAATAATGTCAGATCTGTTACTAATCCTAACTTTTGGTTGCCCTCTTCTCTGCATAACCATCTCCAGGTTTCCACTGTTTATAACTACTGTTTAATCAGATGTAGCCAATCTTAATTTGATAATGATTGAATTGTGATACCATGGCACAAAAAAACGAAAATTTTTAATGCTTGCCATTGGATTTTCCAATGGCACAAAAAAAAAACAAAAATTTTTAATGCTTTCCAATGGATTTTGTTGTTCTAAGAACAGTTAAGTACATTAAGATATCAGTGACAAATAAACTTTGCTACTTCTGTATCTCACGGCTTGTATTATCCATAAATCTCCCAAGCTCCTCAACCCCTTCTTAACATTTGACATAACTGTATATTATGATGTCAGGAAGGATGTATGGCACGGGCTCAGGAGCACCTTTCTTAAGTGGCCTAGATAAATCTCTCATTGATCATTTAGCTATTAAGATGCTGTGGTTAATGAGACAATAGCATTTAGGCAGTTATGCAATAAGTAGTGCCCTTATTTGCCTTCCATTTGCTACCATGACATAATAGGTGCCAAATATGACAGACAGGGCCTAGTGAAAACTCCCATACCTAACATCTTGCTCCTTCTTAATAATTGTGGTCTCCATAAAAATAAAACCTAAAAGGCAGCTGCCAATGATTGCAGAAGTTTGCTGGTATCTTGTGCATCTTAGTCACACTGTGTTTACCTAATACAATACTACCTGTCTGTTGAATAAGCAAGCCTTCATATGTTTATGTCAATCGAAAATTAGAAAGTAAATTATGGGTATTGTAGGTTGGATGGATAAAATAAATAGCAAACATATATTGTGCAAAAAATGGAAAAGGGTTCAAAACAAAGGTTAAAGGGGTTGTCTCACTACAAAGATCATAGTTGAAAATGTAGGGACCAAAAATCTAAGGATGTACGCCCTTGGTTACCATTAGCAAAGTACTATGGTTTTAGAGAACGGTCTGAATTACTTGTGCTTAGCAACGGAGTTTGTTTACTGGTCGGGGAAGCATTCTGTCCAGCCCAGGTCGCAGACGAGAACATGCATGAAAATGAAAGGCGGTGAAGAGGTCCTGGGAATGCACAGGGATGTGTGTATTTGCAGCGACACTGAGGAGAGACAGTAAATAGGACCTGCAGGGGGGGTGGGGGGTGTATTGGTAGGGGGACCCACGGAGGAGAGGCAGTAAAGAGGACGGGCAGGGGGTGTGTGTATTGGCAGGGGGACCCACGGAGGAGAGGCAGTGAAGAGGACGGGTGGGGGGGGTGGTATTGGCAGCCACAGGGATGTGTGTATTATCAACCACAGGCATCGGTGGGGGGTGTCGGCAGATACATGCACAGAGGAGTGAAAGAGAGAGAGATTACTGACTGCAAGCAGAGGTGCTGCGGGGATGGTGCGATTCACTGACTGTGCAGTCAGTGCTCTCTCTCTCTTTCTCTCCTCTGTGCATGTTGCTGCCGACATCCCCCACCACTCCCCACCGATGCTTGTGGTTGATAATACACACATCCCTATGGCTGCCAATACACCCCCCCCCCCTCTTCACTGCCTCTCCTCTGTGGGTCCCACTGCCAATACCTCCTCCCCTCCCCCATCCTCTTCATTGCCTCTCCTCCGTGGGTTCCCCCTGCCAATACACCCCCCCTGCAGGTCCTATTTACTGCCTCTCCTCTGTGTTGCTGCCAATACACACATCCCTGTGCATGCCCAGGACCTCTTCACTGCCTTTCATTTGCATGCACGTTCTCGTCTGCGACCTGGGCGAGTCAGAATGCTTCCCCGACCTGTTAACAAACTCCGTTGCTAAGCATAAGTAATCCAGCCGTTCTCTAAAACCATAGCACTTTGCTAATGGTAACCAAGGGCGTACATCCTTAGATTTTTGGTCCCTACATTTTCAACTATGATCTTCGTAGTGAGACAACCCCTTTAACTGTTTACAGTGGTCTTTGGCTCCCATATTTGCAAGGCGGATGACTTCAAGACTATAATGAAACTAGGGTTGATAACAGCTATATATTCCAAAAACTAATAAAACCAGTACGAAATGAATGGATTTTGAACAACTTCACAAAATGCCTTGTATTTAAGAGTATAACTTGATTTCATACTCATTGCTAGTAACATTGTGTTTTCTTTTATTATCTTTTAAATACTAATGGAAAAAACCTAAGTAGTAAGTACTTCTCATTTGTGTGCACAGCAAATATATAGGCAAGAATAATTTAAGCACTCAATTTAGCTGTATAACAATTATGTTTTTCATTATCCCCAGCTTTGCAGCAAAACCTGTTCCACTAATCAAGATAGATATTATCTGTGTAATACAGTTGGTTCATGCCTAGCTACAAGTGCAATTGTAGCCACTTCAAGAAAAAATGGATTGTTTTTATTGGCATGAAATAAAAGATGCTTTGCATTTAACTTAGCAAGAGGCATATAAAAGTAAGCAGCTGGCAATTCCAGTAGATGTATATCTGTTTGCATTAACACAAATAACACCTGCATCAGCTAATTTGCATGTACGACAGAAGTAAATATATCACTGGCAATTTTCTTAAGTGATTTGTAAGCTTGTCTACTTTTAATGCAAACATAAGCTGGAGTACTGTCAATACAGCGCTTTCTGCAACCACAGAAGATACATCACGATAGCCAGTAGAGGCTTCAGTTGACATATAAAGTTGTCTGTATCAGGAAAGTCCAATATTTTCTTTTGTCTAGAATCAAACCACGCATAACAACCAAGGCCTATAACAATGAGGGTTAATAATATCATGAATGTAGTACTCGAAATCAACGTTTTTTTTTTCCATCTTATAACCATTGAGTCATGTCTGAACCTTGAATAATCTGTAGGTCAGTTTTTTATAGACTTCCCTGTTTTCCACAGTTTCTTTTGCTTGATGTTCTTTCTCGTGTCATTCTTGATGGTTTTCAACCAACGGTCGTTTGGTGTCCCCTATGTCCTTTTAACACTAAACATCTTGAGTAGTATCTTGTTTTCTAGCAAATTTGTTGTTAGCACATGACCAAAGCAGATCAGTTTCTGTCTGGTGATCTTGCCTTCCAGGGACAACTCTTGGTTTATACAATGAAGAACATCTTTGTTGGTGATCCTAGCTATCTATGGGATTTGTAGAAACATTCTCCATCACCGCAGCTCAAAATCATCAGGTGTTCTTCTATCTGCTTTCCTGACTTTTCATGTCTCACAGTCATATGTGGCAATTGACACACAAAAGCAGTGATCAGTCTTTGTTTGGAGGTGACTGAGACATCCTTGCACTTAAATATGTGGTCAATGTTCCCCATGGCTGCACACTTCAGTAGTAATCAATGCTTAATCTCTGCTGTTAAAGCACCACTGTAATCAATAAGGGATCCAAGAAAAACGGAAGGTTTCACCACATCTATTTTTTCATTGTTGATCTTTATGTGGACTTCTTTTTGGTAATAGTTAGGATCTTGATCTTCTTGATGTTCAGGCAAAGTCCCGTCTATTCATTTTCTTCATTCAGCCTTGTGATTGGCTTCTCCGTGTCATTTTCACACTCAGAAAGGTTATATACTGAAGTTGTCCCATTAGACTCTCATTGGAAAAACTTAAGTGCCTGAGTGGTAGTTGGGAAAACAACTAAGGCAACCAGGTATCTTCTGAACCCATTTCAAAAGTGCTATTGTCTGTGACTTTGCTCTAAGTCAGTATCTGGGCAGGCCCTGGTTGATTCTGGGGCAGCTGTTAACTTTGTTACTATTTGTTTCATGTAGGCCTTTAGTGGAATTAGACCACCTCTTTCCTGTTACTGGAGCAGATTCCTCCCCGTTGGCCAGAGGTAGAATACATTTTAAAGCCCCTCAGGTATGCTTACAGGTTGGGATGATTCATATTGAGTCTGCTAAGTTCTTTGTTATACAGGAACTACAACACAGAAATCACTTAACACTGATGAAAAATGAATCCTCACTCTACAAATTAGCTAAAACATAACCTTTAATAAATATCAATAAAAATACACCCTACCATGCTAAATAATTGAAACTACCTAACCAAAGAATAAATAGGGGCGACTCCACCAGGAACCTAGTGGCTATCTACTCAATCCTTATTATCCCCTACAATAATAAGATGTTACCGAAATAAGAGGAAAAAGCAACACTAGATAAATACACCACCTTGATCTAACAAGCACACAATGTTAGGTGTCTCAAAAATATACACAAAAAACCTATATATGTCTCTACATCACACATAAGCCATAGGTTGCTTATAACAATTATAAAGATGAAGTATTTATAACCTTACAGCCTACAGAAGTGGAAGGCACAAAAACACTATCAAGCAAAGCCGGTGCGTTTCCTCCTCCTATTTAACTAGGGTTCATCAGGGCATACAGCTATTCATGCTTCCACACCAATAACCAATGCAAAAAGTGCCATCTACAAACACATATAAACCAATAGTAGGGTATATACACATAAAGAAATAGCCACACATAAGTAGATAAAACTTGTGTGTCTTGGTTCTTTTAAGGTAGGGAGACATGTGGATTCCAGAGGGTGCTTCTAGTGGTATCCTGGACCTTCTCAGGTAGGAAGGACCCCGTCCGGAATCAACTCACCCGTTAAATACCGGACATATGGAGGCTGCTGACCATTCTCCGTCAAAGCATGTTTACTTCCAGACACCATGAATCGAATCGGCCCGCCAAATAGTCAACGAATCCTTACTTGGTGTCCAGTGCTAGGCAGAATAGTACCGTGCATGCGCAAAATAGTTCTTTGTAATGGAAAGATTGTCCTCTGATACTATATTGGGCCTCCCTTGTCTAGGTCTTCAAAACCCTCTTTTTTACTGAAACAGAGGGGAATTAATAAAATGGGGACCTCTTTACACCTCCCATTGTAACACTGTACAATTATCAGAGGGTCAAATTAATGAAGATCCCCTGAATACATATCCAATTTTGTCGAGGTTTTTGACAAAAAATCTGCTGATGTGTTACAGACATTATGTCTGTAGTATTTAACTCCTTCCTGGGTTTAAATTTCCTAAGGGAAGGATCTTTAATCTGTCAGCTTCTGAGCGGGAATAAAGCTATACGGCAATAAATACAAGAGCGTCTCAATATAGGACACATCCACCCTTCTAATTCTTCTATGGGAGCAGGATGTTTTATTTGTAGAACGACAGTGGGCTCAGAATCTGTATTGACTACCGGGCACTTAACAACATAATGGTACAGAACCATTACCCCCTTCCCTTGACCCCTGATCTGTTTAATATTACTGGTGCTCGTTGTTTCTCTAAAATCTATCTCCATGGGACCTACAATCTGAGCCAGATCAAAAAGGGGGATGAGTGGAAAACTGCATTTAACACCCCTGAAGGATCCTGAAAACATTGTATCTGATCATGGGGTACAGTTTGTGTCCCGATTCTGGAGGGAATTTTGGAGGCGGTTGGGTATCTCTCTGTCTTTTTCCTTTGCACCTCATCAAGAAATTTCACCACCTGAACCCTTCTAAACCTGGGGGTCCCAGTGAGGGATCCGGTACCCCTCATAAAAGGGGGGAGGGGTGCTGTCACATCTGTGCCCATTAATGCCTCTCATGTGTTGTTAATCTTTATTTTAGTACCTTTGCCCCGGGCACTCTGGGCTATGTTAATCATAATTGCCAGGTTTTCTACCACACCCATCTGCTGCTGCTGGCTTGGGCTGAACAGGTTTATACTGAGATGATTGACAGATGTCTCCACAACCAGTCATATCATGCTTTGGACCGGGTCCCCCTGGCTTACTATTCATATAATCTCCTTTTGTATGGTCCTCGCTGGTGATACGTCTGTCTATATCTGGTGTGCGCGTTGTCTGTGTTTTCCTGGTTCCTGGGACAGATTTGGGGGGCCCATCTTAGGGCTCACAAACTGTCTTTCCTTCTCTGTTCACCTGCCCTGGCTACTTCTAACAATACCCTTAAGGTGATGCTTCTACTTGCCCTGTCAAGTACTCTCTCCTTGATTGCTATGCTCTAGGACTTACTATAAATCTCCGTAAAAATTTAATTGTCAGGGGAGTCTTTTAGTTTAATGTAGATTTTTTTGAAGCAAAGAAAAATAAATCTAGTTCTTGTCTTAAATAAAGGTACCCTCTCCTAACCTGTATCTTATTATAACACCATGGGAACTATGCAAATTGACTTAATAGTAGGGCACAATAATGGCAAGGATATAGGAGCTGTGTCCATCTTATCATTTGAAGGCACTGGCTATATCACACAGCTGACTGTGTTGCACTAATCCTCCGTCACATTGTCACATATGTGTTACCAATTGGTGAGGTGTCTCTGCTCAGTCTGACATTATTCAATCAGTGTTGACAGAGTCAGTGTTTGCAGGGGCACACACCTCTAAAAAATTAGAATGGTAACACCCAGTTGACAGATTTAGTAATACGTTACTAGGAGGAATAGCAGAGGAACATCACAACACAGAATTATGATAGAAGATGCTCCAGAATGGTTGTTTCTAGAGATGAGTGAATTTCTCAAAAATTTGATTTGGCCGATTCACCAAATTTTTCCCAAAAATTAGTTTCGTTCCGCATTTCTTTGCGATGAATCGAATTAAAAAACAGCTATTTCCTGGCTGCAGAGGGCCTGTATTGTCTTGTAGAACATTGTGCCATGCAAGAATATGCATAGGGAGCGTGGTTTAGCATTGAAACAATTCTGTGATTTAGCATGACACACAGATGAGAGGCGCTGCTCTTAGAATCGCTTCACACTTCGAAATACACACACTGTATTTATAAGATAGTTCACCACAATAAGTGAAAAAAGTAACTCTTTGTAGCTTTACATATATCAGAGTTTAACAGAACAGGTTCTGTCATAATCTGTGGAATCATCTGATGACGTTGTAAAAGGAGTGCGTTCTTTGATGCTATAGTGGGATCTCGGCCCTCAGCTCGGTTCTTTCTAGCTGGCGCTGACATTACCTAGTCAGGCTGCGTTCCTACTTCAGTTATTTGGTCAGTTTTTCCCCCGTAACTGCCCAAATAAGTGAAGTGTGAAGCTATTCTAAGAGCGGCACCTGTCATCTGCATGTCATACTAAATCACAGCATTGTTTTAATACCAAACCACGCTCCATATGAATATTTCTGCATGGCACAATGTTCTACAACACTCTACAGGCTTTCTGCAGCCAGGAAATAACTGTTTTTTAACGAGAATCGATTTTTGAGAAATTCGCTCATCTCTATATGTAACAAATTCACAAGCTGTATTTCAAAGGTGTTTCACCTTTTAAGTGAAAAAAGTAACTCTTTGGAGCAGAGAGCAATATCTCAAAATAATAACCTGCCTGTAATGGAGATGTGTTTATATGACAAAAACACAAGCTGTATTTCAAAGGTGTTTCACTTTATAAGTGAAAAAAGTAACTCTTTGTCACAGAGAGCAATATTCCAAAATAAAAAATGGTTCAGGAACATGTGTGTATATGACACACACACTGTGTAATTGAAAGGTATTTCACCCCAGTAACTTTAAAATTGGAAGTATTTGGCACAGAGTGCAATCTAGTGCTGCTGGAGAGAGATCCGTGTACATAAGAGACACAGTGGCAAGTGGCAGAATGCAAAATGGCTGGTATATTCATAGGGCTGTGACATCACAGAAGTTGGCTGGCTGCTGAAATTCAACTTAATTTAGAATCGCTAGTTGTTTCACAAGGAACACACGTATTTGCTAAAACAGACATGTCAGGAGAAGTCACATGTCCTCTTTAAACAAAATCTCTCAAAAAATAAAGTCTTAATTTGTAAAATAGTATTCAACACTCTTTCAGCTTTTATTAAAATAAAAAGAAATAAAAACACTTTACAAAGGCAAACTATTCTGCAGTTAGGTAGCTAGATAACACAGGATCCACCACTCACAATAGATGATGGCTTCAGCTCACCTTCTAACCTTCAGTACACAATGACTTCTTTCCAGATTACAGAGCATTTCTGGGAAATACTCCCACTGAAATCAATGAGTCAGTACCCATTCACAAACCCCTATGTCCATATGTATGCAGTAAAGTATATCTATAAATGATGTTAGAAGCAGCTCAAGC
The DNA here is from genome assembly GCA_025379985.1 of Phyllomedusa bahiana. Lineage (NCBI taxonomy): Eukaryota > Metazoa > Chordata > Amphibia > Anura > Hylidae > Phyllomedusa > Phyllomedusa bahiana. Next base: position 32,584 of record JAODAL010011321.1, read on the forward strand.
AAGATGGCTATCCCCATAATTATATGCAGAAAATAAAATTTTAAAAAATGTAAACTTTACATTTATAAACAAAATAAAAACAGCTAAAAAGAAAAGAATGTGGTTCATTATCTTGTTTTATCTAGTAAAAAAAACTTGTGTTAGATTGAGCTTTCCCACAGTATAAAATTGTTGGATACTTTTCCACAATAGTTTCAAATCTGTTATATAATTACTAGATTCCCTTTTTGCATCACTTTAGCAATGACTAGGCTGTGTATAAGGGTGTAATTAATGCTTTCAACATTGAAGGAGACCTTTACATTTGTGCTTTTCATTGCCTTTGATACTTGCTTTGCTGACAAATACTATAAGACCTTGGTCATGATACATATTGAATCTTGACAGATTTGAGAATGGACAGATGTCTTAACACCTGTTAGCGTTGATGAAACACCTGTCCATGAATGACCAACCTTAGAATAAATGGTAGGAGAGGAATCAAAAGACAATATGAGACATTCATGTTGCAAGATTTTACCATTAAAATGGGAAATAAACATTGCATCACTTTAATGTTATGAGTCATAATTCCCAAGATTAAGCAATGTCATAAATAGCTTTCACAATGTGTAAGATTATTACAGTCGGTAACCCTATGACACATACTTTAAATTGTCAGCTCATCTGTAAATATGTTCTTACATGTTATATATTGTATTATTACTTATTAAATTCTAAAATGATTGTTAAAATCATAGATTGTTTTATCTCATTCAAATCAACACATAAAAAGCTGAAGTTCAATTTTGTGATGGGAATGACCACTGAAACGTATATGCTTTGCTTCAATTATAATTCGACCACAGTTATTTTTACTATATAGAATGATTTATAAAGTTGTACACAAAGATAATTTGATCTCAAGAGAAAAAAAATCTAAAATAATTTCAGGATTTTGTTTGATCATCTCAACAACTCAGCTACAGGGTGGACAATAATAAAAATAATAAATTTATAAATTGTATTTTTGGTACAAACAAGTAATTATATGTAATAAAACACATTTAAATACATGAATAAAATATTTAAAAATGTATGTAGATAGGTACATATGTTCCTTGTTAAAAAAAAAAAAAAAAAAAAAAGCTTACCCAGTGTTACCAGTTAAGGTATGGAAGGAAGAATATAGGATGCACCATGACCATCCAGTAATCGAATGATCATTTTGGATGATGAACTTATGTACCATACTGAAGAGCTCTACAGTACATGAACACAACACTGTAGCAGAAGAGATCGTTTAAGATCACCACCTCAAAAAATGTAAAATCTGGATAGGCATATGTTAGACATAACCATTAAAAAAATCTTATTGTCATTCTTGTATTGGACATCAGTGTCCTGTCCATGGTCAGTTGTATGAGTAGAGGTTTTGCAGCTTTTTTAAGTTGAAAGGATTGGTTCCTTTTTACATATTAGAGGGCAATAAAAGACTAACCATCATTTTTCACATATTTTGGAAATTGCCTATAACATATCAGTGGAAGTCTGGAAATAATATTTCTGTTTGCCATTAAAAGCTATTATACAGTGTGTTGACCAATTAGAATGATAGCCTGACAGCGATCTTTTCAGATGAACACAGGGGTATTTATTTTATGAAAACAACAAAGCTTGCTTCAGCCAACATAAAATAAATGATACAGTCTTTACTCAATTCCCTAGCAATGTATTTCCTCTCCTCGGGATTAGATGGCCCTCCATCTGGGCTCAGTCCTCCGGGGATGCCAAGGCCTAGCTCTGGCTCTCACACCAGCAAACTCTATTGAGCTGTTCTTTTAGAATGTGTGGAACCACACACCCCTCTCACCTTGTAATCCCTGGCTCTTTGACTGCTCCAGTAAAAACCCCACCCAGATTCACTGCATTGCAGCTATACTAAGGATATAAACATGTTAGTCACCAGACATAATGGGTTTCTACTTCACCATATTCAGGCACAATGGTGACACATATTTCCTGTCCACAAAAGTCCCTTGTGACTTCCTATAACACGAATTGTAAAGCTGACATTGCACTTCCGATTCTGGTTTATGGCAGCCCAACTTCAATTTTGGTAACAATTCCTAAAATTCAACCCTGATCCTAATCTAAATTGGAGTTATAGTTGGGTTTTACATGGGTTTTTAATGGTTACCATATCATTTTAGCAACGTGGAAAACTTTCTGGTCTGACATCACTTCCAGTTACCATAACATAAATTTAAATTGTAACCACTAAAAAAAATATAAAAACATAACCCTAGTTTAGGATTAGGATTATGGTTAGGGATATGGTTGTGTAAAGAGAAAAAATCTGAGTTTAGGATGCCTCAATTAATTTTTTTGTTTCTCTAAGCCTAAAACTATCCCTATGCCTAACCCTTCTTAAATTTTTCACGAGTTTGGTAGAACTATCATCAAACTAAACAGGGATCTGTTACTGGAACACTCTGTAAAGCTATTTGTAACAGATGAGCGGGTAGTGGATCCGCTGGACCACCACAGGCGATGGTGGGAGCCCACACCAGAGAGCGGAATCTAAGTAGGTCCCGGTATTCACCAGAGCCCGCCGCAAAGCGGGATGGACTTGCTGCGGCGGGAATCTACCAGGTCGCTTCCACTGGCGGGACTTGCCTGTGGTGGCGGCCAAGGGTAGGCGAGGTACAGATTCGTCAGGCAGGCTCATAGTCGGGGACAGGCAGAAGGTCAGGACAGGCGGCTCTGGTTCGTAGACGTGGACAGGCAAAGGGTCTGGGCAGGCGGCAAGATTCGTGGTCGGTAAATGTAGGCTAGCGGTTCGGTACACGGTAGACAAGACTAGACTAGACTTCTGGAATGCTTTCTCCAAAGGCATGAACACTAAGGATCCGGCAAGGCTGCCAGGAAGAGTCCGGACTTAAATAGGAGCAGTGCCTGGTAATGACCAATTACCGGTGCACTGTCCCTTTAAATTTCACACTGCTGGCGCTCGCGCGCGCTCTGCGGAGTGGCGCCGCGTGCGCCGAGGGACCATGACGGACAGGACAGGAGCGTGGTCGGGTAAGTGGCTAGTGGCAGTGGCAGTGGAGTGAGCGGGCCCCGGACCCGAGGTGCGGGACGGAGCGCCGCTCGGAGTGGAGGCACGGATGCGCCCACGACCCGGGACGAGGGTCGCAGTGACATCCGTGATAGTACCCCCCCCCCCTTTGGCCCCCTCCTCTTTCTTGAGTGGAGGAATTTCTGGATGATGCTGCGATCCAGGATATTCTCCTCCGGCTCCCAAGACCTTTCTTCGGGACCAAATCCCTTCCAGTCCACCAGAAAGAAACGTTTCCCTCTAGTCCTTCTCATACCTAGGATTTCTTTGAACGTGAAGACATTAGAGGCATTCGCCACAGACGAAGGAGGGACTGTCTTCCGTGAGAAGCGATTCAGGACCAGAGGCTTCAGTAGTGAGACATGGAATGAGTAGGGAATACGCAGGGTCGGAGGGAGCCGGAGTTTGTAGGAGACCGGATTAATACGACTAAGAACTTCAAAGGGTCCCAGGAAGCGGGGGCCCAGTTTGTAGAAAGGCATCTTGAAGCGGACATATCTGGCCGATAGCCACACCTTATCACCCGGGGAGAAGACAGGAGGAGGACTTCTTCTTTTATCCGCTTGAGCCTTCGTGCGGTCGGAAGCACGGAGAAGAGACTGACGGGTCTGGGACCAGATGATCTTCATGTCCTGGACCAATGCATCCGCTGCCGGAACCTCGGATGGGGATGCCAGAGGGAGAGGTGGGCGGGGATGCAGACCGTATACGATGTAGAAGGGCGAGGCCCCCGCATACTCTGAATCTAGGGAGTTATAAGAGAATTCCGCCCATGGCAGCAAGTTGGACCAGTCATCTTGGTGTGCAGAGACGAAGTGGTGTAGGTAACACCCCAAGACCTGGTTAACCCTCTCCACCTGGCCATTCGTCTGAGGGTGGTAAGCAGAAGAGAAGTCGAGCTTCACCTGGAGTTGGGAACACAGAGCCCCGCCAAAACTTGGAAACAAACTGGACCCCTCGATCCAAAACAATTTGCTGAGGGAGTCCATGCAGACGAAAGACATGATGAAAGAATAACTCTGCCAGGCGAGGAGCAGACGGCAGGCCAGGCAGCGGGACAAAATGTGCCATCTTGGAAAACCGATCTGTGATCACCCAAACAATGGTGTTGCCAGCCGAAGGAGGGAGATCGGTTACAAAGTCCATCGCAATATGGGTCCAGGGTTGAGTAGGGATGGGTAGTGGATGTAGAAGGCCAGCCGGCTTGTGACGAGGCATCTTGTTGCGGGCACAGGAGTTACAAGACTCAACGAAGTACTTGACATCCTTAACGAGCTCTGGCCACCAATAGAACCGGGATATCAAGAGGAATGTTTTTCAGGCGTCGGGATGACCGGCCAACAAGGAGCAATGTCCCCATTTCAAAATACGTCTGCGGAGAGCAGGGCTTACGTAGATCTTCCCCGGGGGAACCTTCCGTGGTCAACTGGAGCAGCCGAGATAAGACGTTCTGGGGGGATTATGTGCTCTGGAGTAGTCTCTTCACCCACCACGTCGGAGGCACGGGAGAGAGCGTCGGCTTTCACGTTGTTTTCTGCGGGCCGGAAGTGGATCTGGAAGTCAAACCGGGAGAAGAAGAGCAACCACCTAGCCTGGCGTGGGTTAATTTGCTGAGCCGTCTGGAGGTATTGGAGGTGTTTGTGGTCCGAATAGATGCGGATGGGATGGCGTGCACCTTCCAATAGATAACGCCATTCCTCCAAAGCCAACTTGATAGCTAGTAGCTCCCGGTCGCCAATCGTGTAGTTCCTCTCGGCCGAGGAGAAGTCTTGGAAAAGAAGCCACACATTACGGTCTTGCCCGTAGGCCCTTTTTGAGTAAGAACTGCTCCGAACCCCACAGACGAGGCATCCACTTCCAACGTGAAGGGTTTCGCGGGGTCCGGCCGCAAAAGGATAGATGCTGTGGTAAAGGCAGACTTGAGCTTAGAGAATGCCTCTTCAGCTTCGGAGGGCCAGCTGCACGGGGAGATGCTTCAACACCTGACGAACATGGTTGCGGTGGGTTTCGAGGTCTGGAGAGTACACCAAGATGTTATCAAGGTAAACCACTACGCTGGTGTAGAGGAGATCTCTGAAGATGTCATTCACGAGCTCCTGGAAGACGGCAGGCGCATTACACAGTCCAAAGGGCATCACCAGGTACTCCAAGTGCCTGTCCATGGTGTTGAAGGCCGTCTTCCATTCATCGCCCTTGCGGATTCCGACCAAATTGTAGGCCCCTCTCAGATCCAGCTTGGAGAAGATCCTTGCACCCCGCAGACAGTCAAAGAGCTCTGTGATCAACGGCAGAGGGTACCGTTTTTTCACCATGATCTTGTTCAGACCCCGTTAGTCTATGCATGGCCTTAAGGAACCGTCCTTCTGTTTTACGAAAAAGAATCCCGCACCCGCGGGAGAAGAGGACTTTCGAATGAACCCCTTCCGAAGATTCTCCTGGACGTATTCCGACATGGCTTGTGTCTCTGGAACAGATAAGGGGTAGACTCTGCCCCGATGAGAACTGGTGCCAGGCAGTAAGTCAATCGGGCAGTCGTAAGGACGATGCGGAGGAAGACTCTCGGCTTGTCTCTCAGAGAACACATTAGCGTACTCCAGATACTCGGGCGGCAGACCAGGCAGCGGCTCACAAAGGGTCAAGCGGGAGCAGGAAAGCACCGGGCGAGGCGCCACCAAACAACGCCCCTGACAGTTGGGACCCCAATGAGTTACCTCTCCAGACGTCCAGTCCAGTGTAGGAGAGTGGAGCCACAGCCATGGAAGTCCAAGGGGGACCGCCGATGTGGAGCGAGGCAACGCGTAGAAGGAGATCTCTTCCTTATGTAGCGCCCCCACGTGGAGGGACAGTGGCTTGGTGACCCACTGGATGGTCTCGCTAAGCAGCTCTCCGCTGACAGACAAGATAACGAGCGGTTTCTCCAGGCGGATCACCAGAAGACGATACTGTTTCACTAGAGACTGATGGATAAAGTTCCCGGCTGAGCCCGAATCCAGAAACGCCGGGACTTGGAACGAGATTCCAGCTTCAGATACGACCTGCACTGGCATCAGCAGGCGTGGAGAGGAGGAGTTTGCACCTAGGAATGCCTCTCCCACAGAACCTAGGTGCGGGGGTTTCCCGCATGCTTGGGACGCTTGGGACAACTCCTCTGGAAATGTTCTGGGCTGCCCCAGTACAGGCACAAGTTTCTTTGCCGACGCTGGGCCAACTCTTGTTCAGTGAGACGAGCCCGATCAATCTGCATGGGCTCCTCGGTGGGTGTTGGCGACTGTCGCTCAGGAGACCTCTGGAACACCGGTGCCAGGCGAGGAAACCGGCGAGGTTGGGCCAGCTGACGCTCTTGCCGAAATTCCTCTTCCCGTTCAGTGAAGCGCACATCAATGCGGGTGGCCAACCGGATCAAGTCACTGAGGGAAGATGGGATGTCTCTAGAGGCCAAGACGTCCTTAACTCGGCTTGAGAGCCCTTTCTTGAAGGTGGCACACAGAGCGGCCTCGTTCCATGACAGTTCTGAGGCTAAAGTGGGAATTGCACCGCTTAGTCTCCCACAGACAGATCCTCATGGCGTAGGTTTAGGAGGGCTGTCTCAGCGGAGGATGCACGGGCTGGTTCCTCGAACACATTGTGGAACACACTGAAGAATGACTTTAGGCCCGCCGTCACCGGATCATTCCTGTCCCACAGAGGTGTAGCCCATGCCAGGGCCTTCCCGGAGAGTAAGCTGACCACAAAAGCCACTTTTGCACATTCGGACAGGAACTGGTCGGCCATCAGCTCCACGTGCAAAGAACATTGGGGGATAAACCCCCTGCAAAGTTTCGGATCTCTGTCGAACTTGGATTTAAGTGACAGCCGAAGCTTGAGGCCCTCCAGAGCCAAAGGAACCGCTGAGGCAGGAACCACCACAGGAGATGGCGAAGGTTGTTGCTGCTGGGTGGTGACGAGTTGCTGCAACATGGTGGATAGCTGGGTCAGTTGCTGCGCCTGTTGACCTAGCTTCTGTGACTGGCGGGCAACAACGGTCATCAGATCCGCCAGGCTGGGTAATGGGACCTTGGCAGGATCCATGGCCGGATCCTACTGTAACAGATGAGCGGGTAGTGGATCCGCTGGACCACCGCAGGCAATGGTGGAAGCCCACACCAGGGAGCGGAATCTAAGTAGGTCCCGGTATTCACCAGAGCCCGCCGCAAAGCGGGATGGACTTGCTGCGGCGGGAATCTACCAGGTCGCTTCCACTGGCGGGACTTGCCTGCGGTGGCGGCCAAGGGTAGGCGAGGTACAGATTCGTCAGGCAGGCTCGTAGTTAGGGACAGGCAGAAGGTCAGGACGGACGGCTCTGGTTCGTAGACGTGGACAGGCAAAGGGTCTGGGCAGGCGGCAAGATTCGTGGTCGGTAAACGTAGGCTAGCGGTTCGGTACACGGTAGACAAGACTTAGAAAAGACTTCTGGAACGCTTTCTCCAAAGGCATGAACACTAAGGATCTGGTAAGGCTGCCAGGAAGAGGCCGGACTTAAATAGGAGCAGTGCCCGGTAATGACCAATTACCTGCACACTCTCCCTTTAAATTTCACACTGCCAGGGTGCGTGCGCCCTAGGGGGCGGCACCGCGCGCGCCGAGGGACCTAGACGGATGGGACAGGAGCGTGGCCGGGTAAGTGGCTAGTGGCAGGGGCAGAGGAGTGAGTGGTCCCCGGAACCGAGGTGCGGGACGGGGCGCTGCTCAGAGTGGGGGCACGGATGCGCCCGGGACGAGGGTCGCAGGGGCATCCGTGACACTATTATTTTGTTTCTTTCTATGGGGTCATAAGAAATGGCTTACCAAACATAAATCGAGGATAACAGAATGTAACAAGTTTGAAGGCTAGTTGCAATGTGGTGTGAAGTTGCCCTAACATGCAGCTTAGCACATCTTTCAAATTTAATACAGCTAAATGCATTTTGATCGGTAACTGATCATTAATGGCATGCATTATGGCAACTAAACAGTAGATATATTGCATGGTGGTTAATAATGTTGACTTTGAATTTTCTGCCGATTATGGGAAAGCGGACAATGAATTGGAAGTCTGCCATTCAAACAGGAGAAAGAAAGTCTAGCACTAACCAATAACTAGCTAGCAATCAATCTGTTTTAAAACCACCCTAACCTGCATATCTGTATGATATTGGCTACCTTGAGGTTGTAACTTTTTGTAAAAAAAACCTAAAGAATACCTTTCTACATACTTATTATACTCAATATGCATAACACCTTTGCTACCAGACTTCTGAGATACTGCAGGACCACCTTATTCATGTTTTACTATAGCACCAAGTTCCAATGGGAGATTTAAGCCTTAAAGAACATGATGCCTGAGATCTTGAAACAAACAACACAACAATTTTCTGCAAGCCATGTTTATTAAAGAAGAAAAAGAAACCCCACAGACTTTGACTGAAACAGGGCTTTATTCATGCAACAATCAAGCACACCCCAAATCTGGCAGAATGGAGTCAAACTCCCAACAGGACACACATAAAGTCAGCGGTGTCATTTATCTATTATCTTCCAAATTCACTAATGTGGAGCTCAGTGTGATCTCCAGAGAACGCACATTGTGTTCTGCTAAACCGCTAGATAAAACAAAATGCTGTACATGGAAGAATACTTAATTAAGACTGAAAGAGCTCTACCAGGACAAAGAGGAGAAAGAAATGCTTAGCAGCCAGACCCAAGTAAGACAAAGACACATATAAGAAATCTGACTAGACACCCACAACTGGCTGCAAAACTATTTTGGACCAATACATATAAGCTCCTTTAGAAATGTGGTGCACTTTACAATATCAGAAAAACAGAAAACGGAAACATTTAACATCAGTGTAGATGAAAGAGGGGCTGTTCATACCCTAAAAAAACAACAGAGATGACCATTAGGCCCGCATATATGAACTTTTCAATTTATATTTCTTGATGTTAGAATTAAATGAACCATATAATGTGTTTGGAAGCCCCAAAAAAATCTTTCTGGGTTGTAAATGAAAAAAAAAAAAAACAACAACAAAAAAAAACATTGCACACAGGATAAATAACATGATAATATGTTTGAGCGGGCTTTTATGGATGTGAAAATACCTATTATATTCATTTTTAATTTTTTGATTGTTAAAATATGTTTAATGGAAAAAGGAGGTCTACATTTTTGCATTTTTATTTTTTTTGTTAGATTTGTATTTTGTATTCCCCTATTGCTATAGTACTGTCAGTACTATATACTGCAGTACCAATGTGCTGTAGTATATAGTGATTACATTGATCTCCTATTAGCAGGGTATTATAAGAGTACATATATGGCAACTGTGTAGATCTTTATCAGGCCTCTGGCTCCTATGGCAACTGAGTGGCACTCCACAATCACTTCAGAGGGGTGCCAATTGGGGGCCACAACAGACTGTGGCCCCATTGTGTAATCATTTAGATGCTGCAATCAAGCTTACAGTTAAATGGCCAAGATGGAAGTTATCTCTGAACCAGGCTGATAGTGCCAGTGAGTGAGCCCGCTCCATGCTCCCTTAGCACTGCAATGAGGTACCGATACACCCTGATGCCCAAAGGGGCTAATTTATGTGTTTAATTACATGAAACATGGATGCACATAGTACAGAAAAGCATAATGCCACTGCAGTTAAGATTTGCTTTATTTTCATGTTGCATATAAGTATGTTACCTTGTTGTATATACTACTCATTGACTGTGACATAAATTATGGCTATAGACCTGTATCTCACTATTAGAACGTGGGACACAGTATTTAAACAAGATCTATGACATTTTACTAGCTGCCATTAAGGGCCACATGTATGGAAAGTGTCTAGGTCTAAGACTTTCTTTGTTGCCCATAGCAACCAATCAGAGCTCCCTTTTATTTCATACAGTGTTCTGAAAAAATGAAGGAGGCACTCTGACTGGTTGCCATGTGCAACAAAGTGAGTTTTATACCTAGACAGTTTGCATACAAGTGGCCCTAAGTTCTTTTACATGTTGTTTGTCAGATGGGACAAACTTAAATATTATACTATGGGCTAATTTTAAGGTTCCCTGTCAATACTATGTGAAACATAACATAAGCAATTATTTTTCATATTTTTCATATATATATACATTTGTGGACTTGATTGCATTTATATAATTTAAGATACAATTTACTACTACACTACTACTACTACTACTACTACTACTACTAATAATAATAATAATAATAATAATAATAATAATAATAATAATAATAATAGCAGAGTACACTGTAAGTGATTGTTTCCCAATCTAGTGGGATATGCTTATTTAACAACACATATTCCTATTAATGCTAAGTGCAACTTTACCCTGACGTGTTGAACCTCATTCATATTTTCAAGTGTTCAATGAGATCAGGGCTGGCTTTAGGCAATAACAAGTGGCCAATTGTCTGGTCTCCCATTTTCTGAGAACAGGAACCTTAGAAAACAATCCATCCAGTGTTATTTAGTGGTGCTGGTGGAATTATTTAGAAATATACGGAAGTACAGGTAGTCTCTGACTTACAACATTCTGACTTTCATCTGTCTCCTTATGGGGCATGGCTCAGCGTGCTGACACCACATACTGAGTAACGCCCCATAATAACATTGGAACATCGCAAGCCTTCCTCTGCCCATTATGTCTTCTGGCAGACACCGCACTGCAGCCTTTTTTTACCATCCTTCTGCCCACCCGCCTTGCGCAGGATACCTTCAACTTCAGGTTGACACAACAGCTCTTCCTCATTCCACTCTTGTTTTTCGCTGTGGGCCTGAGCATGGCAGTTCTGTTCCCATTTCCTCCCACTCCTACCTGTGTACCTAACTGTATCAGCACCCATATAATTATTTCATGTGTAGCATGCTGGCATTTGTAGTTGTACCAGGAGGCCACACCCCATATGTACTAATTGTATGGTTGCTGATTACTACATGTGCTAACTCTAGTAGTTCCATGTTACACAGCAGCTAATAGCTGTAGAATTTCAAGTGCCAGCATGCCGCAGCAGCACAAGTGAGGTGAAATCTTCTAAACGGGCACAGACAGCAAAACAAATGCAAAAGGGGTGTTAACCCTTCCCTGCACTATCCAAAACTTTTTATTTTCTTTTGCTGGAGTTAAAGGGGATTTGCCAAGACACACTTACTTAGCTCCTCTCAGCATGAAAGCAAGATGTAAACAAATCACGCTGAGTCATGAAGCTGCAGGGGAGAGAGGGTGGGGGCGAGTGAGGAGTGAGGAATCCAAGGGAGCGTCTCACAACTTAAGTGAAATAATAAACAGTACAAGAGTGGATTCTCAATACAGCAAGACACAGCCAGCCTCAGACTGCACTGTCAGGAGGAGACTTATCTGCTAAGAAGCTAATGTAAACAAGCCACTGAGCTGAAAGAGAGAGAGACGCACACAGCCAGAGCACAAAGCTGCATAAGGGATCCTGTGACATGTTCACTGAAATAATGAAACTATAACTTGTGGATTCTGTATACAAAAGACAACACCTATTCTACACAGCAGCTTGAAAGCTCCTTCATGTTCTCTGTCATCAGATAAAGCAGGGATCTAATAACACTACAACTAGTTTATTCTGTATACAAAAGAAAACATATTACTACCCGGTGCCTTATAAAGACCATTCATTTTGCCTGTCATCAGATAAGAAGTGATTCACGCAAGCGCGGCCTTTCAGCTCCTGGGTCGTGACTAGGAAAAGCATTGAGGTAACCAAGGGGGATTGAGAAATGCTGTAGCTCTCAGAGTTTTCACTTTTTTAATCACATATATTTAGAAAAGTGATTAAATACCCATTTTGGAGATTCCCACATCAACATTACATGGTGGCACAACCCCTTTAAATTTAATAAATGTACCTGTTTCAACTTACAAGCAAGTTCAACTTAAGAACAAACCTACAGTTCATATTCCATTCATAACCCAGGGACTGCCTCTAATATGTGGTTTTTTTTACAGGAATATCATTAAGATGCTGTATTATTTAGAAACCAATTTGTTAACGTTCAAAGAGGTGATATCACTAACAACAGACCCCCAAAAAATATTTAAGGCAATGTTCACACGGCTTATTTATGGACGGATTTCAGTCCATATTTCGTGCTGTACTGCGCTCAATATGGCTGAAGTCCATCCCAGCCATTACAGTAATCCACAGTTCTCATAGAGAACTATGGATTCCGTCTCGTCCCTGCTCGCATAATACGCCGAGCGGGTAGAAAGTGACATGTCAATTATCCCGGCGGGATACGTGCCGTGGATAATTGATGTCTATGGGACCGGCGAGCTGCCAGCCACCCGCCCCGCCCCCGCGGCACAGCACACGGCGTAATTGCGGGTGAAATCTGTCCCCGCAAATACGCCGTGGATAAGCCGTGTGAACGTAGCCTAAAAGTTCATTGGTATCCAAATGCATAACGTCCCTCTGCGGCAGCAAAGACCTGTGGAACAAGGATGGTGCCAGGAATATTAAATAGTGTTTGGATTTTTATTGACCTTATCAGCAAGTTGTGTAAAGTTGTTTGAAAGGAATTGTGATACAGCATGTTTGAAGTCTATGTGTATATCTGATAGAAAAAGGAAGGGTACAGAGTCCAAATACAGGCTCCCCAAATCACATTGTAAATCAATCTCAAGAATAGAGTATTTTACAACATAACCTTTAATAGGAGTTTATTAAAAAATATACTTAACATAACCCTAAGTAAGCCTTTTCAACTACCAAATTTGTCAGTTAGTGTACAGTACATAAAACATGTAAGCCATACGTCACCAGTAAATGTCAATAAAGTTCCAAATATAACTACAAATAAGGAACAAAAGAAAAAACACTGCTGCATTAATAATTAGATAAGAATAGTCTTACCGCTATGCCAGAAGGTGTCAGTTGAAGAACAGTAAATCCTTATAGTCACCAGTAGATCAACACTACTACCCTGAATGCCCTAAATGATGCCAACATGCCATGCTTCAATTTTTTGCTACATATTTGTTCAGTTTTCCTGCTGTACAGCCACATGTTGGGAGTCACAGATAGTATGTGCCGCTAACTTATACTGTAACATACTATATGATCGCACTCCATCTGGTCTCAATACAAAGCAAGATATCTCATACCAGTATTGAGGTTCGTAGGAGATGAGCATACAGTTATATATATATATATATATATATATATATATATATATATATATATATATATACACAAAAATATTATTTTGGTTTAAAATTATGTATAGATTTATATTTATATACCTGTACACATTTTTTTATATCAAAATTAAGTATTATTCTATGCATATTTATCAATGATAATGTCGGGTTAATAGTTGTTACAATTGTTACAATTGTTTTAACATTGTTGGGTGTTTTGTCCGTTAGAGTAGTGTTTTGCGGCAGTGACTCTAATAATCAGGAGCGGAGGTAATGATCTGAATAATCAGGTGTGATGGAGATTGCACCGCAAAATTTAAAGTGAGTTGCTGCTTCCGCAAAACACACTTTCCATGAAGCCATGAGTAAGGGAACATATCCCGAAACGCGTCGGCTATGGCGAGGGTTTTTTTGAACCAACATCATCATTGATACACACCTCCTCGCTCTGTTATATGCGGTTTGAATTTCAATGGATTATAATAAAGATTTTTGGAATTTTTTGTTGTACTTGGCTGGACTCCCCCTACCCAATTTGGAAGCTGGTACACACAGTACTGTGTGTGTTTGTTATTCTATATGATTCACTCATTTGTGTCACTTATTTGGCCTGAGTGGCTTAGTGAGACCTTTACATTTTTTGGCCCGCTTTTCTCATGCACAGTTCCCTCATCATCATGAATTCTTGTAAATAGATTGTACTTATGTGATCGACATTTACTGGTGATGGATGGCTTATGTGTTTTTATGTATACCAGTTGTTACCAGTTATTAAAAGGAATTTATTTACTTTTTGTCCTTTTAGGTTTTAATTTTGGGGTCCACCTTTTAAATTGAAGTTCCTTTTTAAAAAATTTTATTTTTCAATTTTAACACTCCTTTTTTCTAGAACCTTGTCTCTTTACAAAAACTTTCATGTCAGGGTTTAAAGGGGGGATGACTACTAAGAATTGGCTAATCCTAAAGGGGGGAAAAAAAAAGGGACCCAAGTGTTTTTTTTTTCCCGCCCCAAGGTCTGGAGAGAAAAGAAACATGGACTAGAGGCTTTGGGAAAAGACCTGTGTAAGTGGGCAGGGGAAGAGGTATCATTTTGTGAAGTTGTAGGCGGCCTTGCTAACTATTTCAGGTAGATACAATACTCTGAAAAGTTTTAGGCAGGTGTGAAGTGCTGCATAGTAAGAACACTTTCAAAATAGAAGTGTTAATAGTTTATTTTTATCAATTAACAAAATGCAAAGTGAATTAGCCAAAAGTGAAATCTAAATAAACAGTGCTCAATGCAAAAAAATTGAATATGATAATGATGAGGGAACAGACCCCCAAGAAAAAATTGGTAAAAAGGACATTTTCTTTTTTAATGTATAGCTAGGGGGGTAGGCAAAATTTCCCGAAATTAGGTTCTTTTCACTTCGCCGAATTTCTGGGACAAGAAAAAAACTTTTTTTTGGAATTTATTGGGATGAATAAACCACAAAAAAACAGTTTTTCCAGGCTGCACAGGCCTGCAGGGTGCTGTAAAAACGTTGTGCCATGTTAAAAATGAAAAGGGGGAAAGCTTGTTTTTTGGTTTTTCTTAAAATGTTGTGTTTTAGTATAAACGCGCACATGACTGCCGCCTTTAGAATTTGCTTCACTCTAAAATTCCTTGGGCCTTTTAAAAAAAAAAGTAAATTGCCGAAAAATTCCAGCTGGAAAAAAAAAAAACTGAGGGCTAGGTGGCAAAATCAGTGACAGAGTGTGGAGGGGACGCCGGAAACCACAGCAGCATGAGGTCAGACAGTGGCACAATGACATTCTGGAGGTGGCAAAAACAGGAGTAGGCCACAGGTGGCACAATGACACAGTGTGTAGGTTACGGCAGCAGCCACAGCAGCAGCATGAGGTCAGACAGTGGCACAATGACAATCTAGAGGTGGCAAAAAAGGAGTAGGCCACAGAGTGGCACAATGACAGAGACTGGAGGTCACGGCAGAAGCAGCATGAGGTCAGACAGTGGAACAATGACATTCTTGAGGTGGCAAAAACAGGAGTAGGCCACAGAGTGGGACAATGACACAGTGTGTAGGTCACGGCAGCAGCCACAGCAGCAGCATGAGGTCAGACAGTGGCACAATGACATTCTGGAGGTGGCAAAAAAAGGAGTAGGCCACAGAGTGGGACAATGACACAGTGTGTAGGTCACGGCAGCAGCCACAGCAGCAGCATGAGGTCAGACAGTGGCACAATGACAGAGTCTGTAGGTCACGGCAGCAGCCACAGCAGCAGCATGAGGTCAGACAGTGGCACAATGACACAGTGTGTAGGTCACGGCAGCAGCCACAGAAGCAGCATGAGGTCAGACAGTGGCACAATGACAGTGTGTAGGTCACGGCAGCAGCCACAGCAGCAGCATGAGGTCAGACAGTGGCACAATGACACAGTGTGTAGGTCACGGCAGCAGCCACAGCAGCAGCATGAGGTCAGACAGTGGCACAATGACACAGTGTGGATGTCACGGCAACAGCAGCAGCATGAGGTCAGACAGTGGCACAATGACATTCTGGAGGTGGCAAAAACAGGAGTAGGCCACAGAGTGGGACAATGACACAGTGTGTAGGTCACAGCAGCAGCAACAGCAGCAGCATGAGGTCAGACAGTGGCACAATGACACAGTGTGTAGGTCACGGCAGCAGCCACAGCAGCAGCATGAGGTCAGACAGTGGCACAATGACATTCTGGAGGTGGCAAAAACAGGAGTAGGCCACAGAGTGGGACAATGACACAGTGTGTAGGTCACGGCAGCAGCAGCATGAGGTCAGACAGGTGACAAATAACACAGTGTGGATGTCATGGCACCAGCAACAACAGCAGTATGAGGTCAGAGAGTGGCACAATGACAGAGTGTGGAGGTGGGTGGCAATACCAGTCCCTGGTAAAGATGGTTGGTGGCAGATGAAGAAACTGTCAGCAGATGTGTGGCATCAGGCGGGTGGCGGCATCTGAATAGTGGCTGAGGCAGGTAGTTTGAACCCAGACTAATTTCTCACAGTTTTGGTGAGGCGTCATGGCTGATGTAGTCTGACGCCTAAGGCATTGGTGTGTGGAAATCCTGGCCGATCCACGCCTGATTCATCTTGACAAAGGTCAGTCGTTCCACATTTCCCGTGGACAAGCGGGTTCTCCTTGGGGTAACGATGGCCCCCGCCGCACTGAACACCCGCTCTGATGCCAAACTACTGGCCGGGCAGGACAGCTTCTCCACTGCAAACTCGGCAAGTTGCGGCCACACATCCAGTTTGGCTGCCCAGTAGTCCAGCGGATCTTCTAACTGGGGTGGCAGAGTGCTGTCCAAGTAGGCCACCACCTATTGGTTCAGGGTCTGCTCCAGGTCCTGCTGCTGCTGCTGGCGACTGCCCTCCTCACTAGGCGGGTGAAGGAAGTTGCTCATCAGTGACTCCAGACTTAGGTTGCTGCTGATGGAGCTGGTACTGCTCCGACCCCCCCCACCTTCCCCCAGCAGCCACGGCAGTAGTACGTAAGCCCTGAAGAACTCCCCGGTCAGACCTGTCAGAGGAGGGACGATGCCGCACATAGGCAGCGGCCAACTGACTACGGAGAATTTCCCTATAGTATTTGAGTTTGTCCTCCCTCTCAATAGCTGGGAAAAAGGCTACCATTTTGGACCGGTAGCGAGGGTCCAATAGGGTGGAGAGCCAGAAGTCATCCCTCTGCCGGATGCTGACAATTCGGCTGTCATTAGCCAGGCAAATCAGCATGTTGCGGGCCATCTGCACAAGTGACTCCAAGGGGCTCCCTGCCTCCATCTCCACTGTATACTGCCACGGTGCTTGCGGGTCATCTGCCTCGTCTTCCTCATCTCCATCTACCTCCTCCTGCTGCTCCTGCTCCTCCTCTCTTGTCATCTGGGTAGAAAATCCACTCATTTCACCAGACAATGCTTCTGCTCCAATGTCCTCCTCCTTCTCCTCCTCCATTTCAGTCCCCACCGGACTCATGTGGCAGCGAGATGTAGTCGCCACGTCTCCAGTGCCCTGCCCAGACAGATTTTTCAGCATCTGTTCCAGGACATGAAGCAGTGGAATGACGTTATTCATCCCGTAGTCATGGCGACTGACAAATAACGTGGCCTCCTCGAATGGCACAACAAACGGCAGGTGTCACGCATGAGCTGCCACTGGCTGACATCAAAGTTACACAGGGGAGTACTCTGTCCGCCTGGTCATTAAAAATTGTTAATGGCCTTTCTCTGTTCATACAGTCGGTCCAACATGTGCAGGCTGGAATTCCAACGGGTGGAAACATCGCATATCAGAGTGTGTTGGGGGAGGCCGTTCTGCCGCTGCAACTCAAGGAGGGTGTTCCTGGCTTTGTAGGAATGGATGAAGTGCAAGCACAGTTTCCTGGCCATTTTCAGAATCTTCTGAAGATCGGTGGAAGACTTCAGGAACCTTTTCACAACCAGATTGAACACGTGCGCCATGCAGGGCACATGGACCATCCCTCCTCAGTGCAGCGCGGACACCATGTTCCTCCCATTGTCCGTCACCATGGTTCCGATTTGCAGTTGGCGCGGAGAAAGCCACACCGATTTCTTGCTGCATGACGAGGAGCAGGTCCTCCCCTGTGTGACTTCGTTCGCCGAGGCAATCCAGGTGTAGGACTGCGTGACACTGCTGTGCCCTACTCATGTGGTATGATGGAGCAGTACCTGTGGAGGCTGAGATGGTGGTGGAGGAGGAGGAGACGGACATTGGCGCAGGAGACGCAGTTTGACAACGACTGGAGGAGAAAGCGGCGTCTCCTGTCAAGTTGTTGGTGTGCCTGGCCGGAAGCACATTCACCCAGTGGGCGTAAAGGACATGTACTGGCCCTGACCATAGTTACAGCTCCAGACGTCCGTGCTGCCGTGCACCTTGAACAAACCGATAAGCTCAAGGACTGGCCCACTTTCTGTTCTACATATTTATGAAGTGCTGGTACTGCCTTTTTGGAAAAGAAATTACGGCTTGGAACTCTCCATCTCGGCTCGGCACAAGCCATTAGTTCTTTGAACGGTGCAGAGTCCACCATTTGGAAAGGGACGGACTGCAGCACCAACAACCTGGACAGGAGTACGGTCAGCTTCTGCACCTTAGGATGGTTGGACGCATACTGTTGTCTCTTTGCAATCGCCTCGCTGAACGACTGCTGGCGCCATGAGTAGCGAGGAGCAGGAGCATCTGGACCGGTAGATGATGTCAAAGAGAAACAGCTCCCTTCTGCAGAGGTGGTGGAGCCTTGACTGGCTGCAATGGCATGCGGGCGCTGCTGCCGCTGCTGTTGCTGCGGCGGCAGGATAGACCACAACATCTGAGCCACATTTCTCCCAGGCCACCGGATGGTGAGGCTGCATGTGTTGACGCAGGGCCGTGGTGCCAACGTTAGCTCCCTAGCCACGCTTCACTTTCTGCCTACAGATTCTACATATACCCATATTCGGCTCCTCCGTTGTCTTAGCAAAGAACTGCCACACCACCGTGTATCGGATTTTACCGCCAACGCTCCGCACTGAGTGACTACTGCCACCGCTGCCTCGCTGAGCCCCTGTGCCGATACTTTCTTGGACCTGCGAAGCAGGTTTTTTACCCCGTGGCCGCTTGGCTCCCGACCTCACACTGCTGCTATCCTGCTGACTAATGGCCACACGACCCACTTGCTGGCTGCGCTGCTGCCTGACGCGCAAGTTCCTGACGATGATGAAGCCCTTGCCTCACCCGGCTCCCAAGTGCGGTCGGCTACATCATCATCTATTTGTGTTTCATCGTCACTGCTGTCCTCATCACCGGGTCTTGATATGCAGAGCTGACCCTCACAACATGACCTCCCATGCCACTCTCAACATCTATACTTTGCCGCCTACTGCAAGAAGCAGGGGATATTGGCCCCATTTCTTCGTTGCCAAGTAGCTGCTGACTGCCCTCCTCAAATTGTTCATCCTCGCTATATAGTGGCGCTGAGCCCAGACCACATAGTAGATCTCTGGCTGAGGGAATCGGATGGGACAGAGGCGGGTTGAGGACAGGTGAGGGACGCTGACCCGCTCCCGGGCCATGCCAACTAAGGGTTCTGTCTGACGTTTCCACCGACTCTTGGCTGGGGTTGTCAGATGTCATCTGGGAGGAAGAGGATGACCTAGTCAACCAATCAAGAACCATTGGGTTGCTGAACAACATGATGGCCGCTAGATGACAGCGGCAGTTGTGGCCTCACCGAGTGACCCCTGCTGCGACGTCCCCTTGCTGTGCTGTGACCTGGGCCTGGAATGTTTGTGCCTCTGCTACTCGCAGGTGAAGAGCCTGCAACCTCTCTGTCTGACATACTGTTTGTTCTAAAATGTACAGACACTGTTTGATGAAGATATCTGTATATGATAAATACACACCCTGTATTTGACTCCAAATGAACCCAGTAACAAGCTTGGTAACCCTTGGATATAAATTGCGCTCCACAAATGGGCAGGAAAAATTGACTTGTATGTGCCGTTTAAAAACTCTGTGTATTTTACTGAATATAAAAGCACAAACAGGCTTAATTAACCTTCGGATATGAATTATGCTACAGAATTTCTTTTGTGGCGGTGAAAAACAAAGTTTCTTTTACTGAGTACAACAGCAGAACAACGCTTAATTAACCCCTGGATGTAAATTGCGCAAAAGAATTGAGCAGCCAGAAACTACTAGCTTTGTAGCGTGTTACAATTGCGTGTTTTCTACGCTACACAACAAGAGAAAAAATTGTAATTAACCTTCGTTTGTGAATTATGCTACAGGAAAATTGTATTTTTTGGCGGTGAAAAAGACGGTTTCTTGGAGTCACAACAGCAGCAGAACAACGCTTAATTAACCCCTGGATGTAAATTGCGCAAAAGAATTGAGCAGCAGGAAACTACTAGCTTTGTAGCGTGTTACAATTGCGTGTTTTCTACGCTACACAACAAGAGAAAAAATTGCAATTAATCTTCGTTTGTGAATTATGCTACAGGAAAATTGTATGTTTTGGCGGTGAAAAAGATGGTTTCTTGGAGTCACAACAGCAGCAGAACAACGCTTAATTAACCCCTGGATGTAAATTGCGCAAAAGAATTGAGCAGCAGGAAACTACTAGCTTTGTAGCGTGTTACAATTGCGTGTTTTCTACGCTAAACAACAAAAGAAAAAATTGTAATTAACCTTCGTTTGTGAATTATGCTACAGGTAAATTTTATTTTTTGGCGGTGAAAAAGACGGTTTCTTGGAGTCACAACAGCAGCAGAACAACGCTTAATTAAGCCTTGGATGTAAATTGCGCCAAACAATTGAGCAACCACAAACTACGAGCTTTGTAGCGTGTTACAATGGCGTGTTTTTTACGCTACACAACAAGAGAAAAAATTGTAATTAACCTTCGCTTGTGTATTAGGCTACAGGAAAATTGTATTTTTTGGCGGTGAAAATGACGGTTCCTTGGAGTCACAACAACAGGAGAAAAACAACGCTTAATTAACCCCTGGATGTAAATTGCGCAAAAGAATTCAGCAGCCAAAAATGAAGTGGTATTTGTATTGTAAAAACGCTGTTTCTTTAAATGAATACAACAGGAACGGGCTTAGATACCCCTTGAATATTCAATGTGCTGTGAGCAGATAGCATTAAAATGTATATGCAGCTGCAGTGGACGCACACTGGACTTCAGATCCAATACCCCAAAAAATCAGAAATAGCACACTAAGAGAAGCAGTCTGAGACAAGCTGAGACACCTCACAAAAATCGCTGTATAAAAATCAGTTCTTCAGTAAGAGCTATCAGCCGCGGCAGCACCTTCCCTGATCAGTACAGTGAGAGGAGTGTGAGCTCCCAGCGGCGCGCTCGGACTTATATAGTGCGGTGACGTCACAGAATCCCGCCGGTCTCTGATTGGCTTCATCTCTGCACATGTCATGCAGGCTATGCCCTTCTTCCTCCCAGAGTGCTTTGCCCCATGTAGCGCCATGTGCTCTCAGCCATTTTATCAATCAAAAGCACACTTCGTTCACCCGAAGTACCCCAAACTTCGACTTCGTTCAGAACCGAAGTTTTCCTGAAATTCTAAACGAATTCCACTTCGTTAGAATCAATTCGCCCATCTCTAGTTATAGCACTAAACACTCTACCAACCTAATCAAGTCATCACCGTTTTTTTAAACCATAAAAGTGATTTCAGAAACAATATTAGCAAATCAGCATAGCATCTTTCTTGGTACATTCTTGTATTTAAGTAACTCACCTGTAGTAAGAAAAAAAAAAACAGCCCCAGGACAGGGACAGTAATATAAAATGCATTTACTAGAAGGTAGTCTGTCAGGTGGTTTATGCTATCCTATCTGACAGCAAGATGAGATAGAGAAAGAGAAGCTAAGCTCTGTGATATATAGGGTTATATGATAGAGGGAAAGAAGCTGAGCTCTGTGATATATAAGATTCTATGATAGAGGAGAGAAACTGAGCTCTGTGATATATAGGGTTATATGATAGAGGAGAGAAGCTGAGCTCTGTGATATATAGGTATATACGATAGAGGAGAGAAGCTGAGCTCTGTGATATATAGGGTTATATGATAGAGGAGAGAAGCTGAGCTCTGTGATATATAGGGTTATATGATAGAGGAGAGAAGCTGAGCTCTGTGATATATAGGGTTATATGATAGAGGAGAGAAGCTGAGCTATGTAATATATAGGGTTATATGATAGAGGAGAGAAGCTGAGCCCTATGATATATAGGGTTATTTAATAGAGGGGGAGAAGCTGAGCTCTGAAATATATGGGGTTAAAAGATGGAGAAAAAGTTGAGCTCTGTGATATATAGGGTTATATGATAAAGAAAAGAAGCTGAGTAGTTTTTTGTTTCTGCAGAAAAGTACTGTTAATTATTTTTGTGTATTATACTGTCACTTTAAAAGGAATGTAAAGATTAAGCTAATTTTTAGTTGCCATTTCCAACATGTGATGTGTTAGTCATCAATTTAAAGTCTGCTGTATCATGGTAGTTCGCCTACTAAATATAAAGTTAAGCTTTACTTCATGTCTGTCATTAGATCATAAGATTATTAAAACCACATTTTTAGGGAAAGTATATTTTCTTATACTTTTGCTGGTGTTACTTATTTTTATGTTGGTATCTATGAGCAAACAACTTAAAATAATATAGTTTTTTTTTCCTTAGGCACTAGAATATTAAAATTAGATAGAATTGCTGTTCTAGGTAGCTTAGTTTTAACAATTGCTGTGCAGGCTAGGGTGTTTTATTAGAAAAAACTTCTTATAATTGTATGGAGGGGAACCAAAGAAAGATGACAGCTCTATTGCACTACTGAGATCTCTATTCACACCATGTCCAGATTTTACAGCTCAACTCATATATTTTTAAAGCATATGCAGTAAGAACAGGATGCATTTTTTGTTTGCACTCAGTATTTGTTAAATATATGTTTTATTTCTTTTGAGAACAGGAAACAGTATTTTTTTTCTTCAAACATGATAGGTCAAAGACACAAATCTATGGCATATTTTAGCTCATGTTTGCACAAAGTAGAAAAAAAGGTCATTTTTAAATGCCTTTAGCATAGCAAGGTATTCTATTCAATTCTATGTACAAAAAATGTCAATCTAGTGCTAAATGGACACACAGGGCCACAGGTATGAAATCTGTCTAGGTGTGAAACTTAATTTGTTGCCCAAAGCAACCAATCAGAGCTCCCCTTTCATTTTTCCAGAGCACTATTTGAAATGAGATGGACGCTTTGATTGGTTGCTATGAGCTCTGATTGGTTGCTATGGGCAACAAAGTGAGTTTTAGACATAGACAGTTTTCATACATGTGGCCCATTTTGCTTCGCATAGATTCACAGCAACACATTTCCTGATGATTGTTTTTCACAGTTGATTATTCACGTGTGCCTCCATTGGTGAATAACAATTTGGAGTAAATTTGTGGTTGGCAATTATACAATTACCTGTGCAAAGTAATTTGTGCCCACATAAGAGTGTAACTGAAAGTATCCCCATGTATGTCCTGTTACAGGTTTGCCCAAAGCCATCTGTAGCCAAAGAATAATAGCTACAATTTCACCTATAATTATCACCATACCCTGTTTCCCCGAAAATATGACATATTGCATTTTTAGTTGAGAAATTCAGAGTTTGGCTGCTTATGCTGATGTCTGTGATGAAATCACTACACTATTTTAATACATGTTGATGTTTTATTCAACAATAAATGTGAATTATTGTTCAGAGAAAAAAAAAATCCCCTAAATAAGTCTTAGCTCATCTTTAGGAGCAAAAATTAATATAAGACACTGTCTTATTTTCGGGGAAACAGGGTAGTTTGATCCATAACTGCTGGCAACAGTCTTCCCTATAATGGTCAGCCATAGTTCATCCACAGAATTTTTAGCCAGTTTATCCCCATACATGCCAGTCACAGTTGCTTTTTTTAATTGCAATTTTTCCTACAACTACCACCCACAGTCCCCTAATGATTGCAAGACACAGACCCCTATTATTGCATACCATAGCCCCTGTAATTGCTTGCCAAAGGCCCAATGATTTTCAACTACATTCCACCTATCAGTTCCAGTCCCAAGCCAGCTATAGTTACCAACACCAGTCCCCCGTTTTTGCCGCCCAAAGTTCTCCCCTATTACATAGTTACATAGGCCGAAAAAAGACAGATGTCCATCCAGTTCAGCCTGTTGTGCTAAAGTGTTGATCCAGAGGAAGGCAAAAACCCCCATAAGGTAGAAGCCAATTGTCCTCATTTTAGGGAAAAAACTCCTTCCCGACTGCAATCTGGGAATTAGAATAAATCCCTGAATCAACGACCCTTCTCCAGAATCCTAGTCACTATAACTTGTTATATTATTACGCTCCAGAAATGCATCCAGGCTCTTTTTGTACTCTGTTATTGAATTCACCATGACAAGTTCCTCTGGCAGAGAGTTCCACAGTCTCACTGCTCTTACAGTAAAGAATCCCTTTCTATGTTTATGTAGAAACTTTCTTTCCTCAAGACGTAGAGGATGCCCGCTTGTTCTAGATACAGTCCGGGGTATAAATAAATTATGGAAGAGATCTCTATATTGACCTTTAATATATTTATACATATTTATTATGTCCCCTGAAGCCATCTTTTCTCTAAACTAAATAACCCTAATCTTGCTAATCTTTCTGGGTATTGTAGTCCACCCAGTCCTTTTATTATTTTTGTTGCCCGCCTTTGTACCTGTTCAAGCTCCACAATGTCTTTTCTGTGCACTGGTGCCCAAAACTGTACACAATATTCCATGTGTTATCTAACCAGTGACTTGTATAATGGGAGAATAATGTTCCCATCATGTGCATTTATGCCCCTTTTAATACACCCCATAATCCTACTTGCCATGGCAGCTGCTGCCTTACACTGGCTGCTATAATTAAGTTTACTGTCCACTAGGATTCCCAAATCCTTTTCAATGTCCCTTTTTCTCAGCGTTTTTCCTTTTAACATACTATTTTTTTTTTTTTTTTACTGCAAAACCTAGTTATGAGTATTAGTATTATGAAGAAGTGTATTAGTAAGTTTATAAAGAAGATTGTTTGTTTTGCATCTTGACTAAAGTGGTGAGTACTTACAAAGAGCAGGTCTTATAAAGACAACCCACTGATGTGAATAGTCAATGCTGTATGTTATGCTCCACCTTCCCTTTGGTGGCATTGTAGAGAAGTTCAACATTTACTGGTAGTTTTGCTTACAGGTTAGATCTGATCACTGGGATCCTGGCTGGTTGAAACTGTGATCAACTTATTTTTAATGGACATTTCGAACAAGTAAGGAGTTTGCAAAGCAGATGACATCTTTAAAAATATATATTATTTTTAAGGTAAAAGAAATGTCGCATTTGTAAAATGCGAAACGTATGCAATCATTGATACATTAAAAGGTTTTCTCACCATGCTGCTTCATATTCCTACTGCCTGGTCAGGCTGTGGTTGGTTCTATAGCAGTGATTAGCCTATTACCTCTGCTATTCCTAGCTGGGAATGTTACACTGAGGTGAACACAAGAGATTTCATCTTTAGGAAGCAAGGTTACTGACCACCCAGGAGTGAAAAAAGTGCTTTTTACAGGTAATTAATCTAATCTTGTTAGAGATAAAGACTGCTCCATCCAATCATTGTGATGTCACTAAATGTTTTATGTCTAATCAGAAAGGGAGAAATGAACTGTAACCTAGAGACACTTGAGTGCAGAAAATACAATGTACTTGGTAATAGTCTTCATTTACCTGTCTCTACATGTTAAAATCTAATCATTGTGTGAGAAAATCCCTTAAAACATTTAAGTAACAAGAGAATGACATAGATTACATGTTACATGCTCTGAATATAAATGGCATCAGTGTTGCTCAAATAGCACTCTGTATGGTTTGAGACTGGTTTGACCAAACATGAAAAAATTCAGCTTTGGGATATCCAGGACCCACATTTTTTTTGTAATCCTAACCTGATCCCTAATGCTAACTGTAACTGTAACCCTAACACTAAATTGGAGCTAGGGCTTTATAGGGTTCTTTAGCGGTTAACTTAACTTTTGTGCTGCTCTCTTCTTGGCATCGCTTTCGGTGTGACTGTCTGATGTCACTTCCAGTTTCTTCAGGTTAGCCTTATGTTGTGAAAAGTGTAAGTGACATCAGACTGGACATTGGACTTAGCGCTTCATGTCTGGTGCCCACAACATAGTGGTAACTTATGGAAACGTGAAGCAACATCGGACGTCTGACAGGAAGTGATGCAGCATCTGTTGGGAGCAGTAAGTATGTGGTGTAAGTCATGGAGTGATGTGAGATCCGGTGCAACACTGAAAGGTAAGGTAACCTCTTAAAACCCCTAATAACTTTTACACTAACCCCAAACCTAATATACAGTTAGAGTAAATTATTTGCTGATTTTCACCAAAATTCAATTTGAGCCAACCTACATTGGCATAGATTTGGGTCGTACATTGATCTGAACCCAAATGGCAACACTAACTGTTATATACAATGTGAGAAACGAAAGTGTGTGACGTACTCATTTAAAACGAAGCATAACTTTTAATATACATTCTACAATGTCCCCAATCATTAGATCCTAGATATAAACAGACCATGATAATGCCAGGGACCG
This sequence comes from Phyllomedusa bahiana, assembly GCA_025379985.1. NCBI lineage: Eukaryota > Metazoa > Chordata > Amphibia > Anura > Hylidae > Phyllomedusa > Phyllomedusa bahiana. The sequence continues at coordinate 59,089 of JAODAL010011321.1, forward strand.
CGTATAAGAACTAATAGATATATAATGTATAAAATGTAGTTGTGACTCACTTCCTATGCGAAGTCACTATTAAGTTGGTTCCCAGGGGTGGTAGGGGTATAATAGGGGATAGTTAATGCCCTAATCTCTCCCTTGCATTGCCCTTTTAGGTATTCCTTTAAAAAGGGTGACCTCACAGGGGTGCCCTTTAAAAGCCCCTAATTTTAATACCCAAAAGTGTTTTAGTTTTGCTATTTTGCTCCCTTTTCGCATTAAAAGGGGATAATACATTAGTATAACGATGTCAAAGGTTTCTCACATTTTTAGGGCTAGGACGATCATACATCCTGTATGATGTATTTGACACATTGTACTACAGATAGCTTGTCTTACACTCCTTGACCCCTGATAAAGCAGCAAGAAACTTGCAGCAGAAATTCCTTTGGGTATTAATCAGTGGGGTATTTATATGTATTTATTGTCACAATTCACACCGCAGTCCCTGCCATGGACTGTTGGCATGCCCGTGCCTTCAGTGTCCCGCTGAGATCAATTACGGGGGGTTGGGGCGGCCCAGTTCCCCAATACTTACTCACCTGTCCCTGCCCCTGTCTGTATGTGCGTATGTACCTCCGCTGCTTTGTCTGGCCCTGGTCTTGTCCCAAATTGTATAAGTCTTTTACCTGTCCAAACCGGGCCCCCACATCCCTACCTTAACCCATGGAGGTGAACTGTATTGATCTCACCCCAAAGGAACTTACTCGCCGACTAAGCTGAAACCTGTGCTTGTACTGTGGTGGTGCCCGACACTACCTGAAAAACATCCAGTCCACCCAGCTGTGCTTCAGAAACCCAAGTGCCAAGGTTTTGTTGGTGAAGGGATAAAAAAATGCAGTGTTTGCTCCTAATCTGACCCTCCGTCCCTCTTCTATCTTCTGGGGATGTTTGTTCTTGATCTTCTGGACCTGTTCTTAAAGGTTTTCATTAAACTCATCTCTGTGGTGAATTTTCTGCTCCCCTGTCTCCCATCTGGAGAACCCTTGATTGCTATCTGCCAGTGAGGTTTTTGAAGGGTTTTTCCTTTTTGTGCCCAGCCTGTGTCTCTAAAAGTTGGAAGTTTGCAACAGGAAAAAGATTTCCTTCTATGTGTTGCTCAGTTCGTCTGCTCTAGTCTTGCTTGGTCTTCTGTGACTCCAGCTTTACGGCCAATCCTTGGATTGGAAAATTGCCCAATGGTCGACCATTGCCACTCACGCTGCCTCAAATCCCCCCCATTGGAGAGTCCCACCCCAGTTTCTTGCCCTTGTGCTGTTTTTCCTGTTTGGGAGCCCCCCAACATAAAAATCCCGGGTGGAAGTCATTCTGAAACCCCCCACCTTCCCCCTTTCCTTACGTTTCGCTACCAGGCCGAGAAGTTATCCGAACTGTCCTTGAAGATGTTCCGGGATACCGAGGAGGAGGGGTTTACCCCTGGTTGTTTTGAGGGTACTTGGCTTGTTTGTAGGGCTTAAGGGGGTGTACTGTCACGGTTTATGCCACGATCACTGCTCTGGTCCATCGGTGTGGGGCCCTGCATCAGTTTTCCCCGAAATTAAACACCCGCCCCGGGTAAATGGGCTGTACTGCAGGGTGGCGCAGTTACGTTCTCTCTGCATCCCCCTGGGTCCCTTTTTGTGGCACACGGTTCTCCCCTAGGGCATGCGCTCAGCACTACTGCTTTTAAAAGGGGGCATGTCCCCAATTACCTGCCTCTTGACCTGTGATCCCTGGCTATAAAAGTAACTTTCTGCCCTTGCTCCTGGTCAGTTCGTTGTTGTCTACCTAGCTTGTCCCCTGGCTGCTGTATCGCTGCTGTTACCTGTGCTTCCTGTGTGCTGCCTGTGTGCTATCTGCTGTTTATCTGCCACTGCGCCAGTCCACTATTCCTGCTGACTATCTGCCATTTACAAGTTTACCGGGTGGGACCTACTTATTGTCTCGGCTCACCTGCTGTGACCTTCCCCCACTCCCGGTCCCTGTCCGCCTTTGGCTACCATCGCAAGTCATACCTACATCGCGGGGCCCCGAGGGGCCCCCATACCCGCCTCTATTCCTCGGAAAGTGACAATTATAGGGTCATTAATGCTGGATCACCCTTTTAGGGGAGATTGCCATGCTAAGGGACTGTGCGAGGAGAAACTTACAGACAGTTATACTATTCTTCTTCCTTATACTCAACCTACTACTCCCTGGAACCAAACTGAATGGTGACTTTGTGAAGGACATACTTGGTCCAAAGGGGTGACACTCACATGCATTGTATACTTTATATATCCGTTCATATTCACAGCCCCGAATCTCATTTTTTATACCTAGGTTCTAATTATTAGGGAACATTTTAGAATATAAATTAAAATCTATATTTTAGGGGATATTTGATTTTCTTTTCTGTTATTTTTCTTGTGTATTCCATTTATTTACTCCTTTCCCTATAAATAACCCTTTGTTTAAGAATTTGCTTTTTTAATGTAAAAACTAATTCAGTAGTTAAAAAGGAGTCTGAAATGATTTTAAAACAAAGAGCCACTATAAATAGCAGCATTTTGTCTGTGCTTAAGGGGAAACCAGTGATTTATTTTAAAAAGGTTTTGTCACTACATTATGACTTCAGCTAGGGGATTGGGTATTTGTACCATTATTGTTTTTAAAATAGATTGCACTGCTACAGGTGTCTCACGGATATGTGAATGGTATTTCCCAAAGGGCCCTTTCAGTTTTTTTTTTGGTAGTTTACCTAAATGAAAATGTTTAAGGAAATTCAAAACCCTTTCTGGGTTTTTAGTTACTGGGGGCAACATTTATTAGCTGTACACACTTTAAATACATGGTTTTTTAAAGTTCATATGAGGAGCAAGGAATAGTATAGTCTTTTAAAACTCTGAGTGTTTAACTGTCTATTATTATCTCATTATATAGAAAAATATTGTAACTGCTCAATCCCTGGACATTATAAACAGGGATTATAACAAATTTTTTTCCCCTAAGGCTAAAAGCCCCTTTGATAAAAAGGGTGTAAATCATGTTTAAAATTACAGTATTCTCGCAAACATCATCAAAGAGGAGATTTGCTAAAGCATTTGTGGCAAGAGTGTGTTGTAATATACACCAAGGAGCAGAATAGAAAGACAGGAAAAGCCAGACAGTGTGAGCCCTAGTGCTAGGCCCCCCAAAACTGACCCTGCCTACGCGACACTAGGTTGTTGGCAACAACTGGTCTGCGTTCCCTTCCCTAGGCAAGGGAGACACAGAACAAGACAAACACTAAGGAACAGTTAGGCAAATGCGGGGTCAAAAAATTGGAAAAAAAACCCAAAACACAAAAACAGAGGTCAATAACACAGGCAAAAAAGTCAACAATCCTAACAATATAATCCAGTATGGAACACCAGCTCAAGCTACAAGAGACTATCCCAATCAATTTCCAAAAGCACAAGTGGTCTTCTTATGTGATATTTTGAGTTTTTGATCCCGGGGAGGATTGGGAAAGGGCCCCCCCTACATCCAGACCATACAGAACACAGACTGGTAGGAAAGACAGATCCTCTAGGTTTAGTTACTGGGCGGCAACATTTATAAGCTGTACACATTTATTTGTTTTTTCTTTTCCAGTCTGTTTTCGTGAGGTCCCGGGGGGGGTTGGGGGGGAAAGGGACGTTCCAATCCTACCCTGGACCGGAACTCTGACATCACATAAGAAGACCACTTGTGCTCTTGTCTATCACCACTCAGTCTAAACTATCTGCAACTCAGTACTGGGGCTAGCAGAAGTAACAAGATGGGTGTGGTGTGGTAGGACAAAGAAAACATAAAATCAGGTTCATGGCCAAAAGTGCAGTCTCTGCCATACTTTCGGGGCAGAAAAATGCGTGAGGGCCCGAACAGGGAAAGTCAAAACAACCCCAAATTTTTTTGTAAGTTTAAAATTGTAAAGGGACCAGGCCTTGTTTAAAATGGGTAATTTCCCAAAAATATTTGGCACAGGAGCCCCATGTATTCATTGTTACAAAATAAAGTTACAAACCCACAAACCCCCATCCCATTTTTTTTGCAATGAGGAAGCATACTATAGTTTACACAGTGTAGATTTTTTGTGGTGGGGTTTGAAATCCATATCACGTGGGGAAAAAGCTTTAAATGATTTTACTACACACTAAAGCTGTTTCCATGTGGATTCCATAGGGAAACAGGTCCCAAATTTCAGGAGGGGTTATCCCCAAATTAAAAGGATAATATGCACCCAAAACTGTGCAAAGTGAAAACATTTCTTGTGGCTACATTTATAAAAACGGTGCAAAAAAATATGATGTATAACCGATATCAAGTGCCTAGACTTTTACAATATGTTTGTCATGTGGCTGGCCTACACCTCATAATAAAAAAGAATGAAAAATATTCTAATAACCTTAGAGAAAGAGCTAGACTTTACCCCAAAATTTTGAAAGCAGCTTCCCTTAAAAGTCCCTTCCAAAAAGCTTTGGGGTTCTTGCCCCTCTGTAGTGCAGACTATGGTTCTCTGATTGTGTTAGATGCTTTTGTCAGAGCTCTAGGGGGAATAAAATTTCTTCTTTTGTAGAGCACCATAAAGGTGTATGGAGAATTATAGGCCATGCTATTCCTCCTGGGAATATAAAATATTCAATAAGGGTCTAGGAAAGAGGCGGGAAAATTAAACATCATAATAATTTCATATATTAGAATAATCACATTTTTAAAAAACATTGAACTTACTTTTATTAACATAATGTTCAGTTTTATAAGTAAAACTTGTTTTGTGTTCTGTATTTTTTTTAAGATAAAATTCTGAGATTAAATTCAAGAACACGTCATCAAAAACCAATCACCAGATCATTTCAAAATATTCAGAATCACGGGTTAATCTTTTAAAACTCATTTTTTTTATGGTTCAAAAAGTAATCCTGTACAATTCAGACACAACTTGATTTTCCAAACCCAACCGTAATTTTTCCTTGCAAAAAAATTTCCCCGGAATGACTGTGCAAAGCCTCAATGGGGTAAAAAAGGGTTTAAAACTTTTTTTAAAGGGGCATAGCTATATGGGTTAGTTATCCAAAATGTGCAAGATGGGACATTCTGTTTGTGTAGCAGAAAGCACTGATAAAGTACACCAGCTGCTCTCGCTGTTCTTTCTCAGTCCGTTTTCATGTCTAATATAAAAGCGGAATTACAATTCCTGGTGCATACGTAACAAACTGCGAAAAAAAAAGAGACACCACATAATCTTCCCCGCAAAGAAAAAAAATATATAAATAAAATTTTAAAACACCTTTTCTTTTAAGCTCGAATCGGTAACAGGAATTTTTTTTATTATTTAACCGAAAATAGAACAAATTAATGTTACTGGAGTTATGCATTAAGTTTTTTATTGTTTTTAAAAAAATAAACTGAGCAAATTTAAGAATATTTAGTTTCAAAAGACCCAGGTATAAAAAAGAAGCCACACAACAAAGGGTTTTTGACCAAATCCCCCTCACAGAGTTCTCATTTTATGTAAAAATTCCACCAGGGAGAACATATTTACTTTGCTAAAAGCGTTTTCTTTAATAAAAAATATGGTTCTAGATGAACAAGAGATTTGCATCCTCCAATCTTTAAGTATTCAGAACTCCTCACCCATGGCCAAATATTAACACATGATCTAAGTGAAAACCGTGCTGCAATATTGCTACTGTGTAATGTAGAACAACCAAACCAGCGGCTAAACATCACCCTAGGTATTGTATTAGCTATTCTCAGTACAGTACAAAAACCCACAGATTTGCTTGTTATTCAACATAGTAAGATGAGCTTTGTTACTTGAAAGTCATATGTAAAATATTTGTTAAAATATTATATGTTAGGGACCAGGGTGCATAATTAGGTATCCAGTTTAAATAATAGGTACAGATGAAGCAAAGCTAAACTTGTCCGAATTTTTATGCTTTTCAATGGCTTTCGGTGTGATCTAAAATCTGTTAAAAAGAAAAGCAACACTATCAGTAAAACTCTGATACATTTGTAATAATAATAATAATAATAATTAGTGATGAGCGATTACGTTGACTATCGTCATCGGGTCGATAGTCGATATCGGCAATTATCAATAAGATATCCGATAGTCGATAATAGATTATCGCCGATGACCATTAAAGTCTATGGGAGAGGAACAACACCTTCATTCTTACATCCAAACAGGGATGGAGAAGCTGGAATTAACATCCACAACAGCAAACTGTATACGTGCTACATCTTAGGCAAGACAATTAGGTTATAAAAGCCACAGAAAAAAAAATCACAGACCATTCACTATCCCTGTCTTGCACCACAGCATGACCCTTAAACCTGCATGACCCACAAATTAAAAAGTGCCAGAAGGCAGTATGATTTGAACCATCATTTTACTTGAACTGGACATTGAATATCCCTGTCCTGGAACGCAGCATGAGCCCCAAACCTGCATGACCCCAGATTAAAAAGTGCCGGAAAAAGGAGTCTTTCAACCACCATTTTAGTTGAACTGGACATTAACTATAACTGTCCTGTACCGCAGTATGACCATTAAACCTGTCTGACCCACAGATTAAAAAGTACTGGGAAAAGGAGTCTTTCAACCACCATTTTAGTTGAACTGGACATTGACTATACCTGTTCTGTACCACAGTATGACCATTAAACCTGTCTGACCCACAGATTAAAAAGTGCAAGAAAAAGGAGTCTTTGAACCACCATTTTAGTTGAACTGGACATTGACTATACCTGTCCTGGACCGCAGAATGACCATTAAACCTGTCTGACCCCCAAATTAAAAAGTGCTGGGAAAAGGAGTCTTTCAACCACCATTTTAGTTGAACTGGACATTAACTATATCTGTCCTGTACCGCAGAATGACCATTAAACCTGTCTGACCCACAGATTAAAAAGTGCCGGAAATAGGAGTCTTTCAAAAACCATTTTAGTTTCACTGGACATTGACTATACCTGTCCTGGGCCACAGCATGAGCCCCAAACCTGCATGACCCCCACATTTAAAAAGTGCCGGAAAATGGAGTCTTTCAACCACCATTTTAGTTTCACTGGACATAGACTATCCCTGTCCTGGGCCACAGCATGACCCCTAAACCTGTTTGACCCACAGATCACAAAGTGGCACTATGCTATTTTGTACAGTGACTCTCATTTAGTATATTTTTTGGTAACTGACATCTGTTTACAGAATTTATTTAGGGAAGTTTTATTTATAGTTTTAGATTATTACCATTTTGCTTTTTTTTCAAGTGTGATAACATACAACATACACCCCTCCCTGCTTTTTAAGGTATTTTTTTACACGTGTATGATGTGTTATTCATCCGCACAACCCATAAGTAATACAAATGTCCTAATCATCCCCAAAACACCTCTTAGTTGAGAAGACATTGCCCTCCTGGCTTCTGGAGACTGATTCAGCCAATCAATTCAATGGTTTCAATTTTTCCTTCCAAAATCCTTCTTCATTGATTAGGACAGACTCCCCTGAAGATCAAATGATGCGACCCCATAGAGACTCAACCCAGAAATTTTGAAGCCTCAAATTGTGCAATTTGTGTCCAGCCCTGGACCCTCCTCTTTTTGACCTAACTTAACCTCAAAGAAATCAGATTTTTTTTAGGAGAACTTTGAAGCTCTCTGTTTGCCCCCTAACGGTGGTGAGCGAGTGCTAGCCGTCGCCAATCTGTTAAAAGGAGGTCCAGATGCCTGGTCTTTTACAGTGGGTGAGGTGATAGAGACACAGGCTAGACGTTCTGTCATCTATTTAACACGCTGGTCAGCAGCCAGGGAGGAGTTACAGTGGTTGCGGTGAGAGCCCAGGGTGGGCGTCCGTCATCTGTGACACGGTAAAAATGCCTTATGATTGGCAGCAAATCAAAAACAGTCGTGCTGAAGCAGAGGTGCGGAAGCGCAGAAGTGGGGAGGTAAGACATCCAGCCTTCTCATTACACAGTCACAAGACCTGGGTAGACGCTTGACCCTCCGTATGAGTGCGGACCAATTTAGCTTCACTTGGAAATACTGGATGGTTAACGCTTTCCTGTTACAACCAAGGTGGTCGTGCCCTTTTTCTTGGCATTCTTTTTCTCATTTTACTCATCGTGCTGGAGGAAATTTCTCTGTACTTTGTTCTCTGTCGTGCTCCTTACTTCCATGTCCTCTGAAAAAACTAATCTGGTCCAAGTCTTCTGTACCTCCCCTGTACAATTCTGAGGAGTTTTTTTTACCACTTTTTTGTACATGAAGTTTTTTAGTACTTTAATTCTAGAAATACACATTTTTAAAATAGGATGGTAATCCCACCATGTCTTTGTTTTCTTTTTTAATTGTTTTAAAAGGTTGTCTCAATACAGGGGATTGCTTGCTATGTTAAGGATCTTGCAAAAAAACAAGTCATTTTGCAATATGTGTTCATTAACAGTGTTCTACTATTCACTGTTTCTGACAGCACCATTCACCATGAGCACTTCTTGACAATTGTTGAAGAAAAAATGTCTGTTAAGAAACAACATTTTTTTATAATAGGACATGTTAGTATAGCTGCATTGTCACAGCCCAAAATGCCCCCAAAATTTCCAAGGCATGACCCTGAGCCAATTTGGACATTGTGAAGAACAAATGTATGTTAGAAACAACATTTTTTTTATCAATAGGAACCTGTAGTATAGCATGAATGTCACAGCAAAATGCCCCCAAAATTTCACAAGTATGACCAATGGCCACTTTTGACAATTGTGAAAGAACAAATGTATGTTAGAAAATACATTTTTTTATAATAGGACATGTTGTATAGCTGCATGTTGTAACAGCAAATGCTTCCAAAATTTCAAAGCATGACCCTTGAGCCACTTTTGGACCAAATTGTGAAGAACAAAATGTCTGTTAGAAACTAATTTTTTTTTTTTTATAATAGGACCTTAGTATTGCTGATTTCAAAGCAGCAGGATAGCATGACCCAAAAATTTTAAAAATGATTCTATGCCACTGTTAAAAATGTGAGGAAGATATGCCACTTAAAAGCCACAATTTGTTCAAAGGAACTGGTTATTGTTTATCTCACATCCAACTTGACCCCATAAGTTATAATATGACTTTCTCAGCACACTATAAAAATTGTGATGGAGAAAATGCCCACTTAGAGCCACATTTCTGTTCAAGGACCATTATTATAGCTGTATACTCACTGAACATGACCTCAAAAAACCATTGGACAATGCGATAATTCTAAGATTAAAGTGAGTTAAATGAAATACGTGTTGTCATGAAACCTTGCTGTCTTTTACAGTCTCTCACAGCAAAACCAGCAAAAATGAACTGTTGGGAAAAGAGAATAAAAATTGCAGTAAGAAATGATTCATTTTAATAAAAAAGTTTTCAAAAGAGGACCATTTTGTTTGAAGAGGATGTGAAGAAGAGCGGAACAATCGGTGACCTTGGCAAATTGGGGGCCACAACATCATCAGTGCAAATTCCATGCCTGATTCATCTTTATGAACGTCAAACAATCAATTGATCTGTGGAAGAAAATCGGTTGCGGATTGTCTATAATGACTCCTCCAGCTGTGATGAAGGTCGTCAGATTATGACGCTGGTGCTGGGAGGACAACACTCTATGGCGTGGGTGCGAGCTGGGTATTCGTCCATTTTGGATACCAGAAGTCTATTGGGTCCGGAACACAACAAAAACATCGGTGTGAGACGCAGGATGTCAGTGTGCACCATGTTCTTACAGCTGGTCTCTGTGTGTTGGATGATGTGCCCTGGCATTGCATGCGTTGGTGAGGTGTGCTAAATAAAGATTGCCAGAGGTCACCCATTTGGCTTCTGCCACTTGCACTGTGCTGCTGCTCCGCCTACGGCTACTTGGCACTCTTTAATGTTTTTTCTGTCACCAATCGCTTGATGTTGTTCCACCGTTGACATTGAGGTACGTGAAGCAGACGCAACAGATGTCTCCAGTTGATCAATCAGCAAGGGTCTCCATTTTGCATTGTACTCTCTATTTGGGTGGGTGGGAAGGAAAGTGCTGAGTTTTGTTTTGTACCGGGGAGGATCCAGGAGGTGGCACACCAGTAACAGTTGTTCAGTTTGATGGCCTTAATGGCGAGGGCATCATGTTGGAGGAAATGGAGCATCCAGCACTCAGTGAGGATGGAGCCTGATTTCCCAAGCCTCTGGTGTCGAGGGCACTGCAAACTGATCTTCCTCATCTTTCCTACTCCGCCTCAAATTTGCGCCAACCTCTTTCCAAGGCCAGAGGAAGTCGGTAAGTCGGTGTCTTGGAATACATATCCTCCTGCCTTCTCTGGCACAGCTTCATCACCAGCATGACTTGCCTGGAGATGATGCACCTAGAGAGCTGTTTGACGCGCTGGCACTAGCCCTGCGACCCCGAACCACTGCCTACATGAAGACCGATGAAATTGTGAAACTGTCGGGCTTGTGGATTTGACGGAGCGAAAGGCTCCGTGGTTCCGCATCTGTGTCCGTTCTCCCTCCCCGTCGCTGGGAGGGAACGTTGTTTCAGAGTTTCCAACGATTCGTTTCTAGAACTAAGATCACCACAATGGATCATGCTGACATGGCATTGTCCGCCACTGACCCATATTGGGTGTCTTCTTCAAAAATGGCAAGGATGGTGCAGAGCTCTTTCACCATGCCTCCCACTCTACAGTGGCTCAACCACCCGAGGTCACACCGCTGCTTGTCAGGGCATGTGTCACTTTGTACTGGTAATGCTTGCGCTGCTTGCCACATCGCTGGGGGAAATGGGGGGCCACCCAAATGTGGGGGTGGAATTCCAGCGTATGTTGCCTCGCAACAATGTGGACTGTTGACACGGGAGGCCGAGCTGACGCTGCATTGCAGCCAGGCGGGATGAAGCAGGAGTATGCGAACGCGGATAGTGCCGAATTCAGACCTCGAGCCTTCCTCAGCAAGCGAGTCCAGACCCGGGTTAGCTCTTTTGAATTTTGGACGAAAGGGTTCATGACATGTGCCAGGCAAGGGATGTGCTCAGGCCTAATGATCTTAAGGGCGGGCAGCAGATTTCGCCCCATTATCGCACACCACCTTGGCCTGGATAAGGTTCTTGGCACCCAGCCATGCGCTCGGTTTCGTTGCGTACGAGCCGTCCAAGCTCCTGACCTGTGTGTGGATGGGTCTCCATGAACTGATTAATTTCAACACGGCCTTGGTTTCTCTGGGCACGTGTTGCCACCTGAGGACCTTGGGGGAAAGAACCCTAGCACCAATCCCTGCGGGTTTTGAAGAGCATGCGCCGAGCTGAGAGCCACCGGTAAACCCGCCGAGACACCACCAGCTCAACCAGTGAGCTTGTCACTGAAATTATATGGCTTGGCCGGTGCTTACTCGTCCATGGGTCAGTGGTCAGATGGACTTTTCCGGGACCACTAGATGCAGACAACGCGCTTTGAAATTTGTAGATGAACACGTGGCTGGCCAGGGCAGGAACGGTTTTTCTGGCAAAGAATTGCCTGTTCGGCATTAGGGGATTGGGGGCAGGAAGAGGCCATTGATGTGGCGGAAACCCATCTATTTACACCAGACGGAAAGGGCAAACATTTTCCAAGGCCAAAAGCCTGGCAATGCCGACTTCAGGCTTTCTGCTTTGGATGGTTTGGGTTTAAGTGTTTATTCTGCTCCAAACCGGGAAGACAGAAGGCTGGCTGTAGACTGCCGCTGTACGCGTGCAGGTCGTCATCAAACTGGCGGAAGGAGAAGCGGTTGGAGGGGTTCTGGTGGTGCTGGTGGTCAAATCGGGCGACGGTGGAGGCTGTGAAGCGAGGCGTTTTTCCCTGATCTGACTTGAGAGAACATGGGCAGCTGGAGGAACGCTTGGTGGTGGTGGAGGTAGGAGGGAGGCGGTGCAGAGGGGGGACAGTGGTTGGAGGCCCGAGCATCGGTCTGGCCTTTTTTGGTCAAAGTGAGTGTTGCCTCCTTTTCAACTTTGCATTCGCTGCATGTGACTAGACATGTTGGTGGTTGGTTAAACACCTAAAGGATCTTGCCTATACTTATGCGAATACGGCAAAAGGGGCATATGACATCGCTGGGGTGAATCAGAGGCTTGCTCAATAGAAATTGCCCAGGCTTGTGAGGTCTGGACCTTTTTGATGGCGAATAAGCGTTGGAGCGGGAGGTTTTCCGCTGTCAGTGGCTGGCGGAATTCATATCAGCGGACTTCTGCGAACGGCCCTTCCCTTTTTGGGCGGGGACCGTATACTGACACTCCACATCGTGTCTTCCTCCTCGTTTCCTGTGATGAAGCGACTCGCAAGCAAATTCTGTGAAAACCACGTTGGAATCCGCAACTGTCGTCATCATCATTCATCATCCACTAGGTGACTTGTCGTCCTGACATTCTGCATCCAGGAGATGCGGGCTACAAGGCAAGAGGGACGGCAAGGCATTGCGGACCGCACGGGATTTTTGCCGATTGACCGGCTTCCTTCTCCTCCTCTGAAGCATCATAACTGGGCGTCAGAGCAGAGACTATCATCTCTTTGGCCTCTTTATCTTTGTAACATGCCTCTGACCCACAACCGCAAATTTTGTCTCAAAGAGGTCTTCAGAAAATGGATTATCACAGTCGGTGGGTACTCGAGTTGACATTTGGGCTGCTTCCATGTTGGACGGATGTGATGATGCTCGATGAGACATTTGTGCCGTTTGGATGAGGAGACGAGGAGGTACGACTGCTGGATGCAGGTTGCATTAACCACTGAAAGGACTAGATGGCAGGACGCGGTTCGTTACTGAGGATTAACAGGCCCTGACCAGGATATGAAGGGCCTGTCGGTCCTGGCAACTGACGAGTTTCCGCTGGCATTGCGTGGTTGTCGCCAGCACTGGAATGGAGCATCTTCTCTCGTACCTCTACCTCCATGTCCTACCCCCCTCCTTGTTCGATTACCACTCTGATTGCTCCATGTTCAGGGGGAAAAATTCTAAAAAAAAAAAATTTGAGAAGGTAAAATGAGTTTTGGAAGTCTACTTATTATAAAAGACGGCAAATCACAGCTAATCTCAAATCCCTCAACTCAAACAAAATTGCTGGATTCAAGTTTAACTGCAAAGTGGCTATAGTCAACAACTGCTGGCCTGCGCCAAGTGAAAAAAAATCACGTATCTGAATTGTATACAATAATAAAACGTATTTTTGGCATACCAACCTGTGGTGACTACAAAGTTGCTGGATTCAAATTTAACTGCAAAAGCTAGATCTATCAACAAAGCCTTGGAATGACCAAAAGTGAAAATAACACCTGTCTGAAATGTATACGGATAGTAAAAGGATATTTTTGGCACCTCCAGTACTCTGTGCGTGACTACAGTTGCTGGTTTCAAATTTAACTGCAAAGTAGATCTTATTCACACAAAGCTTGACTGACCAAAAGTGAAAAAAAACCTGTCTGAAATGTATTCGGATAGTAAAGGTATTTTTGGCACCTACCAGTACACCTGTGTTGATACCAAAGTTGCTGGATTCAAAATTTAACTGCAAAGTAGATCTGATCAACAAAGCTTGACTGACAAAGTTGAAACAAACACCTGTCTGAAATGTATTTAAGGATTATTTAAAAGGTATTTTTGGGACTATCAGTAAAACATGTAGTGACCACAAGTTGGCTGGATTCAAATTTAACTTGGCAAGGTGGCTCATATACAACACAGCTGCCTGCGCCCAAAGTGAAAAAAAAACAGTATCTGAAATGTATACTGATAATAAAAGGCATTTTTTGGCACCAATCTACCTGTGATGACTAAAAATTGCTGGATTCAAATTTAACTTGACAAAAGTGTTCTATCACAATGCTTGACTGACCAAAAGTGAAAAAACACCTGTCATGAATGGTATACGGATATTAACAAAGTATTTTTTGGCACCTATCAGTACTCCTGTGGTGACTTACAGAGTTGCTGATTCAAAATTCAAATGCAAGTGGCTCTACCAACACACGATGCCTGCGCCAAATTTGATAAAACAAGTATCTGAAATGTATACTGATAATTAATAGGTTGTTTGGCTACCTATCAACCTGTGGTCGACATACAAATTGCTGTCTTCAAATTTATGTGCAAGGTGGCTATAATCAAACAAAAGATGGACTGGGCAAAAAAATATTGAAAGAAGAACCACCTATCGGAAATGTATAATGAGAATTAAAAAGTTGAGTTTTGCACCTAACAATTTGGACTACCCCAAAAGGGGGGTAGTTACTAGAAAAGATCTGTATCGCTGAATTTACTGGCAATGGCAATGTCTAAACAAAGTTTCTTGGACTTGTACAATACTCCAGTTTTCCTTTATTGAGCTTGTCTGTGTTCGCTACCGTGGGCTCCCCCCCACCACTCCTCACCGTGACTTTACATTCGGTAGATGCTCTTTAAAATTCTTGCTAACTAACTAAAATCTGAAAATCTCTGATCTAACTAACTTCTAAGGATCACAGCTAAAAGTAGAGGTAGTGTCTTGAAAAATAATAAAATTATTTTGTGAGCTGTTTGACTGAGATGTTTGGGACAGAGGAGAGCGCACGTCCTAATGCTATGAGACGCTGACATACATGGTCATGAAGACAGGATGGGCTGTTCTATGTAAAAACGAGGGTCATGTGATTTTTCCAGCAAAATCAGCAACCATACACTTTCCAGTCTGAAGTCGCAACACACATTCACCCTTGCTCATTCTGTAGCTGATTTTGCTGGGCGCCTAAAATGACAGAAGCGATCCGAACATGGCCCGATATTATGAGATTATGACACAGGATTTTAACATAAATTATCGGTGATCTAAAAAATCTGATCACGTAAATACCGTGCCGATTTCAACTTTGTCGATAATAATCGCTCAACACTAAAAATAATAATAATATAAATATACAGTTTAAATGATAGATAACTATAATAAAAGTACAGTTGATCAACAGTTTAAATAATAGGTACAGATGTATCAAAGATAAATTAAAGTTTTAAGCACCAAAAACGGCACAAAATTTTATCTAAACCCCTTTTTAAATTGGCTTTTGGGGCATTCCCCCCCGGCTGGGTTTTCCCCTTTTTTTAATAGCGGTTTTCGGTTTGAAACTCCCTGAAACCCCGGGTAAAACCTTTTTAAAAAACAGTTTCAAGGGAAAAATAGGTCCCAATGCCAGATTTTTCCGCCGGACGTTGTTTAGACTGTTGGTATTCCGAAAAACATAGAGCATGTTCATTCTTCCGTTTTCGGGCGAAACATGAACATTTCAGCGTGAAGGGGGAGGGCTTGATTCACAAACCACAGACAAAAGCCGTCCCCTCGCGTGCCATGTAAACGGCCCCTTGGTGTGATCTAAGATAATTTAAGAAGAGAAGCAAATCTATCCCCTTAAGTGTAACTTTAGGGGGGGTACGGAGGGGGCTGGTCCCTCCCACTTTTTTCTAGGTGGGGGACGGTCCCCCTCACTTTTTATCCACTTCAATAAAAAAAATCCATAAAAAGTATGAGAATATGATATGTGGGGAGAGCAGAGACAGAGGGGGGAAGAAGTTAACCTTCCCTCAGATTTTTTGTGCATTTTGGGGGTGATAGGTAGGTAACCCTCAATTGTCATGCGATGAGGAAGGTTTGGGTAGAGCGAATTTGCAGGCGCTGCTTCACCAATCAAACACGTCCTCCGCACACTTGATCTGGGGCGTATCTTTACCCCATGATACCATTTCCCAAACCTCACCCCTCACAGGAAAAAGAGAAGCTCTTGCAAAAAGCCAACTGCACCAATACGACAGGTAAGGAGGGGAGAGGGTCCCAGGATTGTGTGTGCATTGAGTAGGGTTTAAACCTGTATATGTGAGATTGTAGATACTGTACAACCATGTGTCTACCAGCCACTTTTCCCTGCACTTTGCGCCGGGGAAAATGAAGTGAAGGGGGCCCGGCCCCACAGCTTTTTTAAAGCACAGATTTGGCCAGGATACTTCAAAAAACCCCCTTGAAATAGAGAGCGCACAGTATGCCCCTATACCCGTGTAACTACCTTAAATATAATTCTGCAAAGATAAAAAAAGCTGATTCGGCCCCGGTTTATTTGGGATTGCCTCAAAGGGGCGATTCCACAGGAAATTTTTACATTTTTACCCTTGTGAATCATGTCGCTGTTTAGATGACACTGATTTTACTCAGTTTTTTCGGCGATACTACCGCCCAACAAAATTCTTTGGGGGTTTTTTAGCACTAACAGCACTGAGGATAGGAGGTAGAAATCGCTGCGGGCGTCTGGGGGATTTGTCCCGTAATTTTGGTTTGCAAGCACCCAAATTTTAACAAACAAAAACACTGCAGTGCCCAAAAAAAACCCTCATTTGGGAACCCAACCCCAAATGTTTTATGTTCTGTGCCAAGGGACGAAAACCCCTGGATGGGCCGGGCGGCACCTTTATCAAAGGGCCACCGGACCTCAAGCGGTGCAGGAGGCAAAGTCCTCACCTTCTGCGCCACAGTATTTCTTAGGCCAGCAACCCCAGGGGGCCATATTCTAAAGGTGGGAGGGGTATTTCAGGGGGCCTATTCTAAAGATGGGGGGATATTACAGGGGGCCATATTTTTAAAGGTGGGGGATTTCAAGGGGGACATTACTAAGGTTGGGGGTATTTAATGGGGTCAGTATACAGGGGGGGTTTATTTCAGGGGGTATATATCAGGGGGATATTGCTTACGGGGGCCCCTTTTAAAATCCGGAAGGGAGCATAAATAAGGGGGGGGCTACAATTAAGGGGGGATATTTCAAAAAGGGGGCTATAAACCCCCTACAGGGGGAGGGATATTACCCTACATGAGCCCGTTCCCACCCATGGGTCTAGTAATTTCCTACTTAAAGGTGGGGAACTTACTATTATTTATTAAGGGGTCACCCCTAACAGATAGGAAGTATGAAAAAGTGGGGTTTCTAAAATATTTGTGTGGAAATTCTGCAGGTGAGTTTCGGGCCGGGGGGAAGTCGTTGGGATCTGGGGGAAGGGGGAAAAGGGAAAAAAAGGGGTTAGGAAAACTGATAATGGACATCTCCCGTGAGTCCCTGATGTCAGGGGTTATTTTTCTTCAAAATTTTGGGTCGTGTGTGTCTTTTCATGTAATGGGACCGGCTGGTATATGTTGTAGGTCATAAATTTGTTAGCAAAATGTTATATTTGTTTCTTTGATATTGTGTTTTTGTGTTAAGTGGACCCCGGGGGGGTGGTAAGTAACTCTGGGGTACATGAATTTTCCCGGGAAAAAATTTGAAATGTAATTCCGGGGGACAATGTGGAACTAAAACTCTGGTACAGTGTGAGAATCTCTAAGCATGATAATGTAAAATAAAATTTCCCGGGTTCATGTTAATTTTAAAAAATTTTTTTGGGGGGGACTGTGAAATTTTTTATTTTAAATGGCAATCATTTCTAAAAATGCAGTTTGAAAAGTAATTAATTTTTGGGTCGTGTGATATCTTTTTGGTGGTATGGTTGCATTAAAATAAAATTTGGGGTACAGTATGTGACTAAAAGGGTTTTTAGGGGGACGTGAGATTTGGTTTCTTTTTTTTTCTCTTCGTTTTTGTGTATTACAAATTTAATGGAACATGATGGGGCAGGGGAGGGGTTAAGCAAAATTTGCTGCATGGCAAACATTTTTTTTTCCATGTAGAGGGGTAATATGTCGGGGGCGGGTTGGGTTTATTGCGGGCTTTTTTTTTTAGTCCCAGTCCCTCTAAACCTCAGTAATTAGAGAGCCACCAAAACCCTTTACGGTTTGCACCAAAAGTGTTTGCCAAAGAACCCGGCCTGCTGGGGGAGCTCCAGCATCCCTCCACCCCCTACCGGGGTTAGAGGGGGCCGCTTCACTGGGGGAGAGAGTGGAAGCATGGAAAGAAGGAAAGGGAAGGCGGGAAAGGGGGGATAGGAAATGGGGGATGTGAAAAAATGGTCCCCCCCACTTTTTGAACCAAAGTTCCCCCCGGGACACAGAAAAAATAAAACTGTACATTTGTATCAGTAATAATAGTAAGATTAATAGGTGTACAGTTTAAATAATAGGCAACTATGATAATAGTATAGTAGGTACGCAGTTTAAATAATATGTTACTATAGTAATGGTGCAGTAGTCTTGAAGGAGTTTTACTATTCAAAACAATTGTTTTATGTATAAAATTTTTCCCAACCTTGGGGCATACAAGTTATTACAAATTTGTTTAAACCCATTCCCGCAGTCCTTCCTGATTGCTTTCATTTACTTTTGTTGACGGGTTCCGACCAACCCACACTTCCCCAGAGCAGCGCCACGGGTTGGGGTTTTGGTACATATTTTACTTTTTGAGCGGGCTGTTTGGGGAAAAACATTTTATACCGCCATTCCCTCTCCCCCCGGGGTAAACCCCTT
This sequence comes from Phyllomedusa bahiana, assembly GCA_025379985.1. Classification (NCBI taxonomy): domain Eukaryota; kingdom Metazoa; phylum Chordata; class Amphibia; order Anura; family Hylidae; genus Phyllomedusa; species Phyllomedusa bahiana. Next base: position 77,549 of record JAODAL010011321.1, read on the forward strand.
TTCCCTTTAAAATCCTAAGAATGGCATGTAAAAGCAGCCCTAAAAAGCAATTACCTGTATAATCCATTAATCCCTCGTTGTTTTTCTAAAGTCGATTTCAGCAAAAATTTTTTAAAACACTGCTTCCCCTGAAAAGATCCAAGGGCTTTTTTTCTTAAAACCCCGGAAAAATTTTTTGAACATAAAATTTGACCTAAGGGGTTTCCCTTTTTTTTACCTTCCTGAGGGGCTTCAAATAAGGGGTTTTAAATTTTTTGTATTTCCCGCCCCCAAAAGTTACAACCCCTGCCCCAACCCCCCCAAATTTAGCCATGGGCTTAAAAAGCATCTAACCCCGTTTCTCCCCCCTTTTTCTCAGTCCCTGAAAAACTCCCTTTTTGGTTGTTTGTAAAGCAGGGTTTTTTCCTATATTTTTCTATACTCCCTTTTAAGGGGTTTTTGTCCGGGATTTCAAAAGGTTTCCCCTTGCTGAGGCTGATCAATAAAAAAGGGGATTCAACATTCCGGAGCTTTGCCAGTTCAAGCAAAAACCCCATTTTTTTTGTTTTTTTTTGTTTTTTTTAAAAGGGAAAAATTTCAAAATTTTAAAGGGAGAACAACTTTGCCCATTAGAAAGGGACAAAAGACAAGTGATGGAACCCCCCCTTTTAAAAAGAATGTTTTTAGAAAAAAACAGAACAATTAAAACCCCAATCCTTTTATCTCTTTTTCACAAATTGGCAGCCCCCCAAATGTTTTTCACCTTTCCCGAATTTTTAGTTTTTATACCCCAAAAAAAATACCACTTTGGCCACAAAGGTTTTTTTATTGGCAGGAAATTTTTTTGGCCCCCCTTTTCTTTTTTGAAAATGAATAAAGTTATCCACCGTTAAAAGGTGTTCTTGAATGTACCTTATTGCCTTATGAAAAATTCACAGGGGAAAAAGTCTGAAGATGTTGGGGGACATTCAACAGGGGCCTTGTCTATCTCTACACCTACTGGGTAATTTGTGTCAAAGAAAATTATGCCCCCAGTAAAAGGATAGTGAGGGTGGCTCTGTTTTGTGAAAATAAAAGTCTTCAGGGCTGCTACCACTGCAATTGTGAAATTACATTTTTTTACAGAATGAAAAGGCACAGGTCTGAGGTAACTGTTGTATTATAAAAATAGGTCTTATTATCCCTTTATAGGAAAGGACCACCAACAGGGCAATCCAACTGTTCTGCAGTTGTTGCAAGAGTGTTTTCTCCTGAGTAGTGTTGATCGAACCATTCTAGAAAAGTTAAGTTCCAGTAGAACTTCTGGAATTTTTAGAACTCGAACCAAACCGAACCTTTTACTGTTCGTTTGAGTAAAGTTCTAGTTCTAAATCGTTTTTTTCTGTCACTCTTAGAGCCAAAGTTTCTTCACTAAGTGGTTCCACATATCCAGTTTTCTGTTATGGTGGTAAAATTTCACTTTCTCTTCCCCGTATAGGTATAAGAATTAACCAGAACATCTTCTCCCATTGACTTGACTGGGGTTCGAGTTCTTGTTTGAATAGAACCTCGAACCAAACTCACAAAAGTTTGAGGTTCTAATCGAACCAGAACTTTTTACTGCTCGCTCATCTCTACTGCTGAGTAATTAACACAGTTGTGCTTATTAACAACATCTGAAAGTTAGAAGTTGGCTTCTCTGGACCAAGTTAATTGTATAATAATTAGGAAGGGAGAGACATGGACCACACATCCTCACACTATACGTTGATCTAATGCTTCTCAGCAAAACTTTACAAAAAATGAACAGGAGGTTTTAGTATACTTTTTGATCAAAATGTATAGGCTCACTTGCCACTTCAGGACGACCTGTTTAAAGTGGGTCCCTAAACTAATTGGGGGCAGCACTGCATGGCGGCCGCCAACGAAGCAAAAAGCCACACAGATGAGGGGCACAGCCCAGTGGCCCAACAGCCCCACTGCTGCCTGACCTAGCCCCTCGGCTCTGGGCTGCAGCACCCCACCGGCACAGCATCACAGCAACAATGGCCGCCATACAACACCGCCACCAAAAAAGGAAAGGTTGACACAGCTTACCTTCCCTTGGGCTCCCTGCAAGTGGACTGAAAGGAGCAGGTCATTAACCCTTTTATACAGACTACTGCTAATTGAAAACACCTAGAACAAATGGGGAGGAGTGCTGATCCATGAGTGCAAAAAGATAGACCTATGTATGTAGGTGCAGTGTTAGCCCCATTTAGAGTAGGGACCCACTTTATAGAGGTCGCCGTGAAGTGGCAAGTGAGCCTATACGTTTTGATCAAAAAGTATACTAAGAACCTCCTGTTCATTTTTTGTAAAGTTTTGCTGAGAAGCATTAGATAAATATATAATGTGCGTTTCATGCCTTTCTCTTCCAAATTTGTATAATTGTATAATTATGCTATATCCTTGTGTTTCTTGGTTCAAAATTGTCCCACACAATTTGTAAACACAGATGTAGCTCATCCTCTAATGATCCATGGGTTAATCTTGACCGAGACATTTTCAGCCCTAAGCATTGCATGAGAAGCCCCCAAAAGCATCTGCAGGGGGTTGTCTTCCCTTAGTTAAATAGTTTCCCAAGGTTTAAAAAAAAGGACATACGTCCATCCAGTTTAGCCCATTTGTTAAAAATGTTGCTAAAGTTTTTAAATGTTGATCCAGAGGAAGTCAAAAAAACCCCCTGGGTAGGGAAACCAATTTTTCCCCCATGTTTTTGGGAAACAATTTCCCTTTCCCGACTCAAATCTGGAAAACGGGGGGAAAAAAATCCCCCGGATCAATGGGCCCCCCCTCCAGAAAAACCTTTGTCACCCATAAATTTTTTTATATCACATCTAGAAATTTTTCCGAACCCTCTCCCGAAACCCCGGTCACCCATTAAATTGTTATTTTTTTACATCTAGGGAAAGTATCCGGGCCCCTTTTCCGATTTCCCGGGGCACATAAATTGTTATAAAACTATTCAGGGGGGGGGGGGGGGGGGGTGTATCTAGGGCCATTCTTCAGAATCTCTAAAAAGGTATGTTTCCGGCTTATTTTTGGGGGTTTTTTACGGAAGTATTTACGTCCGCAAATTCTCCTGAAAACGTTTCAAAACATGTAAAAAAGTGTGGGGGCGTTTTTTCGCTTCGTAAAAACAAACCCCCTTCTTTTCTATGAGGGGTTTAGTTTCGAAAAACACCTCAATAAGCGACAAAGGGGGCTTAATTTTACGATTTTTATTTAAAGGACGTATTTTAAAGCCGCAAAAACGGCGCGGAAAAAAGCCTCGTTTTGAATTGGGTGGGGTATTTTACTTGGGAATCAATTTTAAAATTTAATTTTTTTCATTTTTTTGAAAAAAGTATTTTTGGGACGGGATATGGGCGTAATTACGTCCGTAAATACCCCCGAAATAAAACGTGTGACCTTTTTGGGCCTTTTTGTTTTGTTAAACACGCCCCCCGAAATGCTTTCCCGCCCCTTTTTTAAAACTCTGTTTTTTTAATTCAAAACCCTGACAAAATTCCCCTTTTTTCAGGAGGTTCCACAGTCTCAACCCTAAAAAAGTTTAAAAAATTCCCTTTCTATTTTATGTAGAAAAATTTTTTTCCTAAGAAAGTAAAAGGGGGCCCCCCCTTTTTCTAGATCCCGTCCTGGGTATAAAAAAAAAACTTTTGCGGGGATTTTCTATTAAATTTGGGCCCCTTAAAAAAAATTTTTAAAATTTTTATTATGTCCCCCGAAGCCGTCTTTTCTCTTAAAATACTTTCCCCCAATTCTTGCTAATCTTTGGTTATTGCAGTCCCCCCCAGTTTTTTTTTTTGTTGCCCCCTTTTTTCAGGGTTCAAGCTCTTTCATGTCTTTCCTGGCCTGGTGCCCCAACTTTTAACCAAAAATTCCATTTTTTGGTCTGACCAGTGACTTGTATAAGGGAAAATTTTTGTTCCCTCTGTCCCTTCTTTTCCCCCTTTTTTAATTTACAACCCATGACCCTTTTTTAGCCTTGGTGCTGCGCCGACACTGGTGCTACTTTAAAGTTTACTTTTCCCGGGAAATTTCCCCCAAGCCCTTCCCCCATGTCCTTTTACCCAGTTTTTTTTCCCATTTAAAAAGAACATTTTTAATGGTTTTTTCCTCCCTTGTGCGAAACCCTTTTCATTTATCAGTTTTTAAACCTTTTCCCCAACTTCTTTCCCCAGGCCTCCAACCTATCCGACCCCTTTTTGAAATAACACTTTTATCCTTTTATTGTGGGTTTCCCTTTACGAGTTAAAAGGGTACCCCTCTGCAAAGATCGTTTTATTCTACTGTGCAATCCCTGTGTAAGATCATTTATGAAAATATTAAAGAGGATAGGGCCCAATACTGATCCTTGTGGTACCCCACTAGTAACTGTGTATGTACCGTTAATTACCACCTGATTCTTAAAAAGCCCTCTTTTTCGATTTTTGAGTAACTACCAATTCCAGTAGCTTTTTAGTATTGGTCATACTCATTGGTCGCCCATTTATTAGTGTATTACAAATGTTTCCAGTTCTGTGAAGCTTGTCATGTATATGGTATAGTGCTAGTCCAGTAGATAAAGGTTGCACATTCTTCTTCACAGTTCTGTTGAATCTTTTCAGCATTCTCTGTCTTTCAATACTGTTTGATTATTCACTTTAATTGTTCATCTGTTAAATTACCACCAAAAATTAATTATCTGAACAATGAAATAGAAAATTTTTGGGGGATGTATTAAACATTCTCAAAACAGAAATGTCTTTGTTTACCATGGAAATCACAGCACAACTTTCACACACACTGTTCTTCAGAAATGATAGCCTCTGCACCCCCCATTCTTAGTTTATGTATTAATATTTATGCTAACACCTTCGCACAGTTTGGGATTTTTTCACACAGCTTAATTGCGGCGGCGTAATTAGCCCTCAGCAATTAAGCTGTGTGGATGGGGGCTGGAGTAGTGGGGGGCAGGGAAAAGGAAGCGGTGGGGTCGGCACCTCGCCGGACAATGAATATCATTACTGCGGCGGGTATACGCCTCTGGGTAAATGACATGTTCACTTATCTCCCCGCTGCAGATTCTCCACGAGTGGGGGAGATGGAGGACCGTAATCCAATAGTTCTCTATGAGAACTGTGATTCCGTAATGAACTGGGCAGTTATTTCAGCCCGTAATTCACGCAGTACGCCGCGAATTATGGGCTTAAATATGTGCCCAACTAATCCGTGTGAACATGGCTGTAACGGAGGAGTGGATCCACTGGGCCAACGCAAGGATGATAGCTAAGCCACGCCAGGAAAGGTGTCTAAGTAGCCCACGGTTTTCACCAGAGGCCCGCCGCAATGCGGGATGGAATTGGCTGCGGCGTGAGGCTACAGGTCGTTACCCCTGACGTGGACTTCTTGCGATGGCGGCAGGGGGGTTTCGCTGTGGTGCAATTCGTAATCGGAGGAGAGACGGGGACAGGCAGAAGGTAAGGGCAGGGCGGCTGAGGTTCGTGGTCAGAGGGCAGGCAGTCGGTCCAAGACAGGCGGCAAACAGGCAAGGTCAGGGAAAACGTAAGAAGGCGGAATGGTCCACGGGAAATCATATGAACTCAACACACTCCTAAACGCTCCAAAAACACTACAAACAGGAATGGCAGCGAGGAGTGCTAGGGGATGTCTACCATAATATTTGACCAGCGGCCGACAATTAACCAAATTAAAGGCGGCTGGCCCTTTAAATCGGATCAGAGTCGCTGAAGGGCGCCTTAAGCAGGGATTATGGCGAGGCGGCTGTCCGAGCTGGAGACAGGAGCGGGTGTCTGGTAAGTACGGGGTTTCCAGCCCTAGGGCAGAAGGGACCACGACTGCGGGCAGACTGCAGCACCCGTTGCCGGACCCTGCGCACCGTGGGGGACGGCCGCGGCGAGCTGCGGCGCCGCGCGCCGTGACAGTTACCCCCCCCCCCCCCCCTTAGCTCTCACCCTCTTCCTTTGAAAAATTTAGCGAGGAGTTCGGGGACAAATTGGTCTCAGGTTCCCATAGAAACGCCTCCTCCGGGCGAAGACCCTTCCAGTCGATAGATAATCCGCTTCCCCCTCACTGTATTCTCCGCCAGCTCCTCCTTGACCTCAAAGGTGTTTTCGGTGCTAGAACAGAGAGAGGCGAGGAGACAGGTTGCGGGAAGGGGGAGAAAAGCGGTTCAGCCACCACCGGCCTTGAGGAGGGACACGTGTAAAGCGTTCGGGATTACGTTAGAGTCGGGGGCAGGGAAGTTATAGGAGGGTCGGGGTTAACTGCTGGAGCACCACCAAAAGGAACCAGGTATTTGGGGCCCAAACTTGTAACTGGGAACCTTTTAAAACGGACGTACTTAGCAGTTAGACCAAACGCTTATCGCCTGGCTCTCAAATAGGGGCTGGGGCCTACGGTACCTGTCATCCAGACGATTGGTGCGGGCAGAAGCTCGTAGCAGGGCCTGCGTGTGAGCTGCCAGTGAGACCTTGAGGTCATTTTCTTGGGCATCCATGGCAGGGGACTAGAGTCGATGGTAGCTAGAGGGAGAGGGGGGCAGGGATGTAACCCAAAGTCAACAAAAAAGGGGGTGGCCCCTGCAGGATTCAGGGTCATAAAGAGTTATAAGGAATACTCTGCCAGGAGAGAAGATCGGACCAGTGCATCCTGACGAGCGGACACAAAGTGCCGCAAGTAGGTACCCAACTCTGGGTTAACCGTTCTACCTGCCCGTTGTTTGAGGTGGTATGCAGATGAAAAATCCAACTGAATCTGCCAACTGACAGAACAGGGACCGCCAAATTTAGCGACAAACTGGACTCCCAGTCGGAGACAATATGAAACGGGTGAGACATTTCGCAAGCGGAAATATGTTGGAAAAATTGTTGGGCCAGCTGGGGGGCAGAGGGTAACCCAGGCTGTGGGATAAAGTGAGCCTTTCGAGAAAGCGTATCGGTACACCACCAATATGGACCGTGTTTCCAGATGAAGGGTGGAAAGATCGGTGACAAAGTCCATGGAGGCATGGGTCCAGGGTTTTTCCGGCACAGGAGGGCTGAAGAAGGCCGCGGATTGAGGCGAGGAACTTATTTCGGGCACAGGAGGAGCAGGCCAGCACAATAAAAAGTCCCTGACGTATCTTGAGCGATGTGGGGCGACCAGTAGTAGCGGGAGACCAGCTGAAGAGACTTATGGATTCCTGGATGCCCTGTGTTCGGGGAAGAAGAATGTCCCCACTCAGGTTTCTAACGACGCAAAGACAGGCGAACAGTACGTCTTCCAGGGGGCGGGGCACACGTTGAGATCCACGGGGGCAGCCGTGACGAGGGTTCATGGAGGGACAATGTGCTGTGGAGGAGAGTCGAGACCCACCGTTTCAGGGCGCGAGATAGGGCTGGGTCAGCTTTGGACGTTCTTCTCGGTGCGAACCGAAAGTGTAGCAGGGAAAGTCAAAAAAGGGCGTAGAGAAATGGGACCATCTTTGCCTGCCGGGGATTCAGGGTTGAGCCGACTGAAGATATGAAGGTTTTTTATGGTTGGTGAAAATTCAAGAGGGTGACGAGACCCTCCAGCAGGTGACGCCACTCTTTCTAGGGCAGCTTTGTGGCTTTATGGCCAGTAATTCGCGATCCCCTATGGTTATAATTCATTCTCGGCCGGAGAGAAAGTTTTGGGAGAAGGATCCGCACGTATGCAGTTACCCGAGGAAGGACCTCTGCAGGAGGATATCACCGGCACAACGAGGCGGAGGCATCCACTTCCGAATTGAAGGGGCGGTTCGGGGTCCGGGCATGAGACGAAAACTGGAGCAGACACCGAACGCGGGATTTGCGAAGGCTGAAGGCTTCTTGAGCTTCCGGTCTGGCCAGGACTTGGATTATTGGCGTTTTCTTGGTTAGAGCCACCAGAGGTGCCACAAAGCGTAGGAGAAATGTGGGATAAATCTGTCTATTAATAAGTTGGCAAAATCCTAGGGAACGTTTGAATGGCCCGAAAAGGCCCCACCGGTTGTGGCCACTGAAAAACTGCGGAGAGTTTTGAGTGGGGATTCCATCCGGTAGGCCATTAATCAGAGTCTGATGTACACTAAAAAGGGCAGGCTGGTGCTTCGAAGAGACACTTCTCTGGTTTTGGCAAAAAGAGATGTGGGACGGAGTCGCCTGAGGACATGGCGAACGTTGAGCGCGGTGGCGATGATGTTACGAGATCCGGAAGAATAAGATTAGGTTATCGTCCAAGTAGACAATTAAACACTGCTGTAGGAGTAGGTCCCGGAAGATCTCATTTGACGAAGCTTTGGAATACAGCAGGGAGCATTGCAGGTAGACCACGAAAGGCAGAAACTGATATCTCAAAGTGGCCATCCCGCGATTAAACGAGTTTTCCCACTCGTGCCTTCTCTAAAACGGATCAAATTAATAAGGAACCGCGAAGATCCAGCTTGGGAATATTTTCGCGCCACGCCAGGCGGTCGAAGAGTTCCGTTACTTCAGGGCAGAGGGTAGCTGATTCTTTATGGTGAAGCGCGCGCATTTACTCGCACTCCCGCTCCAGTGATGCTGGGCCCTCTGACGCGAGGGACCCATCTTTTTTTCACGGAAGTAGAAGCCGGCTCTGCCGGAGACGAAGGACTTACGGAAAATAAACCTTTGCGGAGGTTTCCTTGATGTATTCAGGACATCGCATTATCTCGGGACGGAAGAGTGGATTAACCCGGCCTCTGGGAGGAGTTACAGCCAGGTTGCAGGTCCATGGGACAGTCGTAAGGCGGTGATAGTAGGGAGCGGTTTCGGACTGCCTCTCCGGAACGGAAAAAACCATCTGCAAAGTCCCAATATGTGGTAGGTAGACCTGAAGGAGGCCGTGGCAGACTTCAGGGGGACGCGGGCCTGAGGAGCGTGTTGAGTGTGACACGTACAGGAACACGTGACGTGACACGCGGACCCCAAATCGCATGAATTAACATGTTCCCCAATCAAGGTCGGAAGTATGGTCGGCAAGGAAAGGCCCAGAAGGATTTCAGCAGAGGAGGACCGACGGCAGGACTACGAAGTGGCAACGTTTCATTGTGAAGGGCGCCCAATCTGCAGGATAGAGGGGAAGCCGTACGGAAAACGAGATGGCGTCCTTACAGGCATTCGCCACTGACCAGAAGGAATCAATTATGGGTTTCTGCAACGGAGTACACCAGGAAGACACGCTCTCACCTGGCACAAGTTCGTGGCTTATGATAAATTTACTGCCGATCCAGGAATCCAATAAAGGCGGGTGGCTGAAGGTGCTGTCGGAGAAAGCACCAATGTATACGGGTTTTTATGGTTCAGTCGGGGGAGAAGGAGGCCGTTCTCTGGGACACCTAGGGTTGCCTCTCCTAGCGAGCCCTTAGGTGCGGGGGGGAAGTTAAAGGGGCGCACCGGACAGTCCCCAATGACAGTGGCCAGAACCGCCTCAATAGAAACACATAGCTGCATTCATGGCGAACGTGTGAACATTCCTCATGGGACAGGTTGGGACTCTCTTCGAGCTGCATGCGTTCATCTTCGGGAGACATCCGAGGAGGAGGAAGAGAGTGACCGCTGGATAAGTGGGAGCCAAGCGGGGGGGGGGGCAACGGCGTGAAGACGGGTTCCCGTTGTAGGCGGAGCTCTGTTGACTTTTGGACACGAAGGCGGAAATATCCACTACGGGCTGGCCAAAAAATGGATTAGGTCATCCAAGGCAGTGGGTAGATCACGAGAGCGGCGGAGTCGTCCTTGATATCGCGCCGAAGAGGCATTGGGATATTTTGTCAGCACACCAACGCTTCGTTGTTCCAGTCCAGCTCCGAAGCAAGAGTGCGATACTGCATCGGGAATACTTGACCGACTAGTGGTATGTCTCCTGACGAAGCCGAGACAGGCGCGGCGGGGCAGCCGAGAAGTACGGACCCTGTGAGAGAGACCTCAAAGACGGTTGCGGATCCCCGGAGGAAGGTTTTTGAAGGTCGCTGTCAGAGGATCCCCTCGATCCAATTAGTAGGCGTTGCCAAGCCTCAAGGCTTCCTCCAGACAAGAGGCTGATTATGAAGCCACCTTGGTGATCTTGATAGGAAATTGGGCCCCATCTTTCTCGAGGTGGATAGAGCAATGCGCTGATGGAATCCCCTGCATTTCTTGGGGTCTCCTCTTAGCGAGAGGGGAGTGGCTGATGCAGAGTGGGTTCCGAAGCTGAAGCAGGTAGTGCGATGGATGCGGTGCAACGGATGAAGGTGCAGAGGTTGGCAGCCGGTGGAGGTGAGGGTCGACAGGTTCTGCATCATGGCCGCAAGCTAGGTTCGATGCGTCTTTTGACTCTGCCTGGGCGGGGGACAGCTGTCGTGATGTCACGGGGGAGATCAGGCAGAGAGTACCCCTGGCGGAATCCATGGCCAGTCTGTACTGTAATGGAGGAGTGGGATACCCGCCGTGGGCCAACGCAAGCGATGATAGCTAAGCCAGCCAGGGAACGGATAGTCTAAGATAGCCACCCGGTTTTCACCAGACCAGCCGCAAAGCGGGATGGACTTGCTGCGGCGTGAGGCTACCGGGTCGTTACCCCTGAAGTGGACTTGCTTGCGGGATGGAGGCCGGGGTACAGCTTGGTGCAAAATCGTAATCGGAAGGTAGGATGGGGTCAGGAGAAGGTCAGGCGCAGGAACACCCGGCAGAGGATCGTGGTCAGGTCAGGCTGACGGTCCGGGGCAAAGGCGGACCCCCACCCCCCCCCCCCACCCATAATCGCCCCCCCCCAGCCCACCCACTTCTCCCGCCGCCACCCCGCACCAGCGCCGCCCTCTCCCCGTAACCACGGAAGCCCCCCCCCCCGCGCGCCCCCACCTCGGCTACACCCCCCCGGCTCAATAATCACCCACCCGACCGCCCTCAGCCTCTCTCCACCCTCCCAACACCCACACTCTAAGAACCGCTCCACCACTACACAACCACCACCCACAAATACAAGACCCGACTGGCAGCGAGTTGCAAGGGAATGTTACATATCATGGACACAGCGGCCGGACAATTAACCAATTAAAGCGCGCACTGGCCTTTTTAAATCAGGGACAGCCGTCGCGCGCGCGCCTTAAGCAGGGATTATGCGCGCGGCTGCGGTCAGGAGCTGGAGAAGACAGGAGCGGGGGGGGGACTGAGTAAGTACAGGGTTTCCAGACCTAGGGCAGAAGGACCGACGGCTGCGGGCAGACGACAGCAACCGTGCCGGACCCATTAGTGCACGCACCGGGAGACGGCCGCGGCGTAGCTGACGGGCGCCGTGCGCAGTTGACAATGGCATTAGTTTAAAATAATAATAATAATAAAAATAATAATAATAATACTTAAATGTCAGTGGAAGAATATTATAATATTAATCTGTGTGATAGTGCCTTTACACTTGTGCTGCTGTATTGCTGTTGTTAAAATCTAAGTAAAGCAGCAATTAAAGTGACAAAGCACTTTCTAATAAAACAATTGGACTGAAATTTTTTTGAATGCTCCATGATCTGGGAACATACTCCTGTTGTGAAGAATGTTGGATGGCATGCAGTAATTGGGGGACTGGTAAATCCAAAGATGGTACAGTTCACTTATTTTCCAAGTTCCTGGTGAAATTCCACTGAAAGTACTGCCTAGGATGGACAACTTATGACAGGGAGTAGCACCAGACAGTCCTCCAATGGCACTATAGAACAGGTGAAAGCAGACAGTCTATTTGGGGGCAAATACATTTTGGTGGCCCATGGACTTGGTGTGAAAATTAATAGCAAACTATTTGTGCATATTAAGGGGCTTGTATCATAACTTGGCTTTCTGTTACCTCAGTAATTTTCTGTCTGATGAATTTTTGAATTCAGGGGCGTGCAGCATCTTTTTCCCCTCCCCTCCTCCCTGCACTTACGTCATGATGCCAGTGCTCGGTCCCGATGCTCACACTCAGTCATTCAGCAATGGGAGTGAAAACATCTTTGTGATCCAGGCAAAATATAATCGTTTGGCAGATACTGAGCTGTCCCATGCCTCCTATCAAGAGTGGAGTGAAGAAGAAGTTATTAAAAAGTTACTGTGCCCCGTCCTCTAGTAGCTATAACTTCCACAGGCAGCAGAACCTCCAGTAGAGTTACATGCACAGTAGGGGGGAAGTGGCTCTCTTCTGGGGAGGAGCTTTCGGCTTATGGGTAGATGAAGGAGGAGGGGGGAGGGGGGGCTGTTACGCTGCCGGGTTAACCTTGTGTTGTGCATGTCCACTGCGGTGGGGACTGCACTGAGGTGCTTCTGTGGATGCTGCTCTTATTACACTTCACGTCTGTTCGTTTTTCTGCTTACATCATATTGTCGTTAAATCAGCTTCATCTCTGCTCTCCTGAATCCACAGCAGCACCTCAGTGCAGTACCCACAGCAATGAGCAGGCACACACAGGGTTAACCTGGCAGCGTAAATGCACCCTCCTATCAGCCTACACAGAAGCCAGGGATGAGCCTCCTCCTCCCTGCTGTGTTACACTGTGCCCGTTGAAGGACAGGCTCATGTGCGCGTCCTGTCTCTGACCTGCATTGAGGCAAGCTGCTGGCAGCAGTGAGAGAAAATCAAACAGGTTGATGGCTATGTGATCTGAGAAGCTGATGCACTCCTTCTACCAGGGATAATCAAATCAGTAAAACATTTGATTATGGACATATATTGGAAAGCAGCTTGTTTTTTAAGATGCGTTAATTTAAACCTAATCACTGTGTGAGATAACCCTTTAAGTTTGTTGTGCAACCATCAAGCATAATATGCTACTAAGTTTTTACTGATCCGCCTCCCCCCCCCTCAAAGTAAACTATGGACAATGGGCATTCCCTGCAAACATCAAGGCCTATTGACCACTCGTTCGTTGGATGGAAATGAAATTATTTGTGCCCAACCCCACTCCCGCATATGTTCTACATAAATAATTTAGCGAAGTTAAATTACAAACATATTTGAAACATCGTGCAGGACCTACCTTACCCTACTATAGCTAGAATAAAACTAGGGCATAATATGGAATGATGAGAAATTAAACAATATAGGATTTAGCTCGAGATTTTGTTACGATGACAGTAACACTTTTTCATCTGTTCTTGTTGTGTAAACAAATGCAATGAAAGGATTAATTAAGTTGAGATAACATTCTGCCTTGTGATATCAAGGGAGCGTTGATTTGTAACTTTCTATTGATGTTCTTTAGCACTGTTTTGTTCCCGCAGTTTATGCTATTTCTTTTGAATATTTATCAGATTAAGGGGTTTTCTCATTATAATGATTGCTTTCAACATGTAGGGGACAGTTAATTATAGACTTTCTGACAATAATTGCTTTTGTTGATATTGCCTTGGTCAGGATATATAGTGAGATTTAATCTACTCATAGTGAACACATGGTGTCTCTAGGTTTTCTGCCTTTTATCTCTGAACTTAGACAGGAGAGCAGAGAGGGGACATCTCCTGTCAGAAGGCACAAAAGTCTTTATCTCAGATTGTTTAAATTGCTTACCTTTGTAAAGCACCTTGTTTTTACCACCATGGGAGTTCAATAGCATTGTTTACATACAGATTAAATCTCCTGTACTTATATCTCTGTATCACTCAGCTTAGCTTAGTGGAAGTATGCTATTCATCTGTATAGAACAACCACAACCTGACTGAAACAAATCAAGAGGCTGAAGTTGCCTGCAAACTCTGTGAAACTGGATTGGTGAGAGGGAAACCACTTTAATATCTTCATAAATTGAATGCCATCTATTTACCTAATTAAAAAGACCCAAGAACTCGTAGCAGGAAAACCTCAAAATCATTACCTTTATACATTTTTTAAATACATTACAACTAGACTTTAAGGCTTCTTGTCAGAAAAGCGGGGCTTCTATGCCTGTTTTAAAGGCAAATTAAATGAGTTGTATAATGGCGCTCTGCTGAATAAATAATCCTGTCAAAAATTGCCATGGTGGTATGCCTTGTTTAGCATATATAATTCGCCTACTTTTGGTCGTATACAAAAAAAAAGCACATAGCAAATCAATTAATAGCATATTTGATGCGCCTACTTTAAGGCAGATTTCCAAAAGTGGTCATCCTGGCATAACAATGCACCTTGTTTTGTGTGTACGGATAAGTTCATTTATAACAGAGAAGTTGGCATTCAACCGGGATTTTTTGGAGCAAAAATACACCCAAAAAATGGTGCAGCCCTAAATGGGCACCTCGTCGCACTAAGGTGATGGGCAGTCAAACGTCTACTCTGAACAGTTGCTTTAAAATGGCTTGCAAGATCGCGACAGCTGCACTAGTATTGTGCAGGGAGCTGAGAGCTTTAATACCAGCTCGGGCTCTCCAGAGAGAAGTTAGGAATAAGTTTATTTACCTCAATGAACACTGTATAACATTAACTAGAAGACCTTAAAAGGGTTGTCTCACTACTAAGCATTGCTTTTGAAGTTAAACATCTTGACAAAATCAAGTCAATTTGCAATAGGTGTCCTATTAGCAGTGTCTACCTAATCCTAGATATCTCCTCTTGTATAGGCTGCGTCAGGCTGACCTAAGGTATTGCTATAGCTACAGAAACTGTTTGGATCTCTCGAAGGCTTGCCAGCACTGGTTGTATAGTACAGACATGGCTTTCTACTGCAGACTAGTGGCGAGCTAGTAAACACGGCCCTGGAATTCAAAAATAAAACATGGAAACAGGGGAGCCGAGGGAAAGATGAATCAATGTATGTGAGACAACCTCTTTAAGGTTCCGGCCTTGTTGGTCACAATGATTGCTTTGAGCTCACTAACTGCAGATAGCTGCTGGGTCTTATAAGACTCATATGTGCTCTGCAGGTAGTGCCTGGAGCTCTATATTTCCCTGGAGCTGGGGCAAATAAATGATTCAGACATTTACGAGGGAAATCAGCAAAGAAAAAAGTGATGTAAAATGCCCCTGGGGTCTTATTCTGACCTTATGAGGGACACAAATCTATAAAATAATTAAAAAAAATTGCAAACACAAAAAATAATTTAAAGATAAAAACCACTCTGAAGGTCCTAAACATCAACCTGTAGACGGCCCAGATGTCTAAAAAAAATGTATATCTCTATACAGTATATCCATTTATATGTGTGATTGAAAAAAGTTGACACAACGTATACTTTTTTTTTGTGGCAATATTAATGTTAAAAAAAAAAATTAAAAAGTTTAAATTTTATTATTTTTTACAATTTCCCTTATTATTTAAAAAAAACGTTAAATTGAAAAAATTCCATAGAAAATAAAGCATTAGTATTACAGAAAGAAAGGCAGAAAAATTCAGTAGTTTGAATAACACTTGGTGAAAAAAAACGGTATTTTGGCATTCTTAAGATAGTAAAAGAAAACAAAAATTGTGCCTGTCCAGGAAAGGAGAGTTAATGATAATCAGGAAACTAGTTTTTAAAAGTCTGTAAGTTTGTTTCCAATTTTCTTTCGACATGAAGCTCCACTGTAAACCCCCAATGCCCGCCTGAAAGGCTACACAGAAACTTGTAGACTACAAAACACTTCAACACACCATTAGTGATGCTAATCAGGGGTTATGTTTAATTATAGTAGTATATTAAAGTAGTGATGATAGAAATAGATGGTTTTTCTCATGGAAACACAAGTAGTGTCTCTATTGATGGCACACATAAAAAGAAAAATATATCATGCAATAATATTCTCGTGTCACAGAGTTAGTGTTATAGAATGTTCGAGGAAAAGATAATTATAGTTTGAGACGGACTCACAATTTTTGTAGAACTAGAGCCGAACCGAACATTTTACTATTCGTTCGAGTCAAAATGGTCGCGTTTACATTGTTGGTTGACGCGCTATTTTAATAGTTTTAGGCGATTTTAAATTCAGTGTTAAGATGCCCCTGGGAAGTTATGAACCTCTCAAAACCTGGATAGGGTACCTTGCCATAGTAAACTTAATTCGTCTTTTTTAAAAGGCACATTACACAAAATTGCGGGGCGCCCATTGCATATCTTTGGTACTGTATGTAATTCGCCCCATCGAGGCGCATGATTGCGTCAAGATGGCGGCCGTATAACATATCATTATTATTTTAGTAATAGCCATCACTATAATATAGTTAATGATATGTTATGCGCTTCATGAGCATTGCGCCTCGATATGGGCCGCATTACATACATCTGCCAGTGATATGCTATTGTTATGGAGGAGCACAACGTATCAATTTTTTTTTTTGCGCAGTTTTATGTGTGTGTCCAACCTATGATGCGCCCTAGTGTTGATGTACTGTTGTGGATGGTAATTGCGCTTCTTTCTCACCTGTTATAGGTTTAAAATGTATCCCGCACTTCTTATTCCAATTGTGACTTTAATGGTGGTTTGTTTGAATTTAAGTTCGACTCACATTCTCAAAGTTCGCGGTTCGAACTCGAAACATTTTTTAGGGTTGATCATCTCTATAGTTACAAGGTATAAAGAGAAACAAGAAATTACCACGCCCTAAAAACAGTTTTTTTTACACTTCTTGTGTCACAGACTTGTTTTACATTTACTTTCAACTATAAGCTCTTTACTTAAATAACTTAATGATACAAAATGAAGGCGAGCCACACTCTTGATTTCTTGATTTCCAAGCACATTTAATCCTCATTTTAAGATTTTAATTATATACTTAATTGACAAAACACAAAGCAGCTGTTTTAAAGAAAGTTTAGTTACATTCTTGTAATTTTATAAACTTATGTGCTTCTCTGCTAATTTTCTAATTATAATTTTCATTATTATATTTCTCCTAAAATGCCTTCCTAATTTAGAATGTTTCATTAAAATCATAATAGGATATAACTATTAACCATTTCATCAACGCAAGCTGAAACATAAAAAGTTGAAATAAATTAATATTGAAGCCAAAATGTAGCAAAACATGGGCGTTTATTAAATTCAAATAAAAAATAAAAATTAAAAAAAAGAATAATTGGGAAAAGCAAATTAATGCAAGGTTCTTACCACAATAAAAATAATGTAATGTTTTGATGAAACTATAATGCTACCAATAAAACACCTGGATGGTGTAACATATACAGAAATTGTTTCAACTCTGTCATGTGCAAAGTTTAGTGTAAGTAAAATATATTAAAAAAACCATTAAAATCAATGTTAATTGATGTTGGGATAACCATTGTATGTTGAAACTAAGATGGAAATTATTTACTATTTTGAGGGCAGGAGCCCTAATAATGATAATTGTAGCCAGCTTGATATCCAATGGAAAGTGCAGTCTTAGGCACAATGTGGACTACAACACCACTTTATGGTGATTTTATAATTAATATAATTTCACATTAAACTTTACAAATAGTTGTTTGTGTTACCTGAGTTACATAGTTTGTAAGGTTGTAAAAAGACAAATGTCCATCCAGTTCAGCCTATTGTGCTATAGTGTATAGGCATGTAAAACTTTAATGCGTTTTCTCACTAGGCTATTTCACAGAATCACAAGCAGCTTTCCACTCACTCTGTCTCATAAGGGTTTGGGTGGTTCTACAGCAGTGATTAGCATATTCAGCTTCTAGTCATTATGCTGACAATAGCAGGAGATGTTTATCTTCAGTAAACACATATAAAAACAAGGTACATGTGCTGTGAAGACTGGATACAATGGCTATATCTGTAAACTAAAGCTAATCTTGTTAGAAATAATTAGTTCCCAGAGCTCACTTGGTCTGTCTATCTGTGCTCTCTGTTCTCTCAGTTAATCAGTAACAGAGTTATGTTCTAATATGCAGGTTACCATAGAAACATGTGTGCACTCAGAGAACATAAAATATCTCTTATCTCCTGACTAGAGTAAAATCTATTGACCAATGTATTTAGAAAAAGTTTTCATTTAACTGTTACTTCATGTAGAAAACTATTAGAAACATAAGCTTAACCCCTTAATGACATTTGACGTACCCATACGTCATGGTGGGGAAGGGGTTCCCGCAAATTAACATATGGGTACGTCATAGTGATTTTGCGAGCTCACAAACCGAGCTCGCAAGATCGCAGATTGGTACCAGCGGTATACCTCCTTTTTTAAGAAAAGTGTTTTTATTGTTTAAAAGCAGTAAAAAAAAATACAAATTGGGAATCACTGTAATCATATTGACCTGCTGAGTAAAGCTAGCATGTCATTTATATCACATGGTGACTGCTGTAAAAAATAAAAATAAAAAACACTACCAGGATTACTGTATTTTGTTCAAAACTCCTCAACAAAACCTTAATAAAAAGTGATCAAAGCATCATATGAACCCTATAATTGTACCAATAAAAGCATCAATTCATCCGCAAAAAACAAGCCCCTACACAGCTCTGCACACAGCAAAATAAAAAAGTTATGGCTGTCAGAATAGGACAATATAAAAACACTATTTTTTATAAACACATTTCTATTGTGTAAAAGTAATAAAATACAAAAAAAATATATAAAATTTATATCATTGTAATTGTACTGACCCCCATAGTAACATTATCCTGTCATTTACACTTAATGGTGAACACTGTAAATTGAAACCCAAAAACAATGACGGAATTGCATTTTTTCCCCCCATTTTCTTAGCCCAATGCTAAAAAAAACTATGGAACACCTGTGTGCCCAAAATGCCCAATACACCCCTAAATGAGATCCATTGTGACATGGCACCCATCAAAATCTGTGTTTCAAAAGCCAAATAGTGCTCCCTTCCTTGTACGCCCTGTCATGTGCCTAAATAGCAATTTACACCCACATGTATGGTATTACTGAACTTAGAAAAAAATTGCGTAACAAAATTTGGGGAGCTTTTTTTCCAGGATTCTTTGTAAAAATGCAACATTTTCTTCTGAAATTGCAGATTGTTGGAAAAAAAATATCTTCACTTTCACAGCCTAATGTTAAAAAAATTTGTGAAACAGCTGTGGGGTCGATATACTCACTACACCCCTGGATATTTTCCTTAAGGAGTGTAGTTTCCAATATGGGGTAAGTTAAGAGGTATTTATTAAATGAAATCGTAATGAAAATGAGACCCCAAAGTCTGGTAGGTGCTCCTCCTACTCTGGGGCTTGTGGTTGAGCCATATAGCGCATTAGGGCCATATATGGAATATCTCTGAAAACGGCAGAATCTGGGGAATTGATGTAGAGTTGCATTTACCTAGTCAAATCTACCGTGTTCCAGTGAATAATGGCTAAAAATTGAAAAACTGAAAAAAAAGTGAAATTTTTAAATTTCACCTTCACTTTGCTTTAATTCCTGTGAAACACCTAATGGGTTGATAAACTTCCTAAATGCTGTTTTGAATACTTTAAGGGATGAAGTTTCCTAGATGGAGTCATTTTGCAAATTTTCTTGAAAATGTGAAAAATTACTACTTAATTTCTAAGGCCCCTAATGTTGTAAAAAAAGACATTTAAAAAACTATTCCAACTTACAGTAGACATATGGTCGATGCTAGTTATAAACTATTTAGAGTGGAATAACTATCTTACACACAGACATTTTTGAACTTTGAAAATGGCACATTTCTCAAAATTTTCAAGACATTTTGATATTTTTCACAAATAAACAAGGATTGTATGGACCAAAATTTCTTACTAGCTTAAAGTGCAATGTGTCAAGAAGAAGCAGTCTCTGAAACACAGAAATAGGTAAAAGTGTCAAAAAGTTTTTCTCACATAAAGTGAGACATGTAAGATTTTAAAAACAGGCTCTGTCAGGAAGGCTAAAACTGGCTCCTGCAGTAAGGGATTAAAAGAATATCATTTTTAAAATGCTAAAGCTTTTATTTACTGTATTGTTTCAAAATGATTAATACAAGACCAATGAAGCTTAAAGTGTACAAGTAAATTCAACTTTTAGACTGATCCAGCCATGAGAGGACCCTGCCTCCACTATAATTTACTTTACAATATTTGGATTCAAGTCAGTGTCCAAGCAACACTTTTATCTGAAGAAGCTACTGCAGTCAGGTGTTATATTTAACAAGAAGGACTATTAATTCAAGCAAGTGAGACAACCAAAAAAACAGGAATGAGGTTGTAATGATGTTAGCATAGTTTGACATAGTTGGCCAGACTTCCAAGTTACTTTTATATCTTTTGAATCTATGAGCTGTGTCAAAGTGATAGCCTGTTGTCAATTCTCAGTCATATGGTGTCAAATTTTAGTAATCTGATAATATTATTGCCTTTTACGAATGGCACACATTTTTCTGCAATTTTGTCCTTTGGTTCATATCTTGTGAGCTGGTTGCTATGCAACCACCTCGAACAAATTTCAGGACAGATAAACGGTCTAGGTAACACATATTGAACTAGTTAGAGAAGATTGAATAATTGCTAGCTTCTCTATAAAGGCTGCTAAGTTAGGTAACTTGTGTGGCTTATTGTGTTTGTTATGACAGATTGTTCTGTCTTGAGACTTTATCTAGTTATCTGTGTAGTATTGCATTCAGTTCTAGAGTTCTTATTACTTTTTATCCTGACTAACTTTGCTTTGTCTGAGTTGTTGTGTTTGTATAGAATAGTGTTCCTCTGTGCTCTAGTGGAGTCTTGGTCCTAGAGCCACCTATTATGTTAAGGTAAATTGTGTCTGAGGAAGAATTTTACGGGTAGTTTGAAAGATTAGGTAAGAGGGGTTTTGGTATTACGGTCAAATGTTAGGGACAAGTTAGAGGAGGATTTAGGGACAGTTAGCTATAGGGCTCAATTATTAGTTATTATTGTATTGCTTTGGTGGTGTTGATGCCAACCATGTTCTTGCTAATATCTACCTTGCAATCTGTCCACTTAATCATCTAACAGTGAGTCCAGTTGATACAAATTTAATATACTTATTGCTTATGATTGCTGTTTCACTTCCATATTTAACTCTGTTTGTAGTCTGATATCCAGCAGCATCTCTTTACTATCACTGGGGAACCACAATAAGTTGGTCTGTATACAGCTCTTGAACCACTAATTCAGTACAATAATTTAAATTTGAGATTTGCTACATGAAATTCATATATGTGACAGAAGGTTCTCTGAGTCTGGATACATGTCTCTGCTGTCTCTCCCTGTGTTATCTCTCATGAATGGTACTGTAGTTTTATAGCTAGATTTTGATCTTGTAACAATGTGCACTTTAAAAAAGTTCTTGTGGGTATTTGACATTTTACTTAATATAATCATCAATAAATGCACCTTTACTATTGTGACATATTTGTTTGTAGTTATGTATGTAAAGTAGATATTACACTATAGTCATTTATGGTTACCACTAACAACAGTCATTTTTATGTATTCACAGTAAATTTTAATCAGTGACAAATGTCTAACATAAATTTCCAGATAACAGATCAAGATATTACATAGACTTTCAGACTTAAAGGGAACCTGTCAGATGGATTATACTACCCTCACCGAGAGCAAGATGTGATAGAGGCAAAGAAGCTGAGCTCTGTGACAAATAGGGCAACATGTTTTATAAAAGGTGCCTCCATGCCAGTTCTAAAGCGCATTAAATGAGTGTAGAATGCACCTGAATGTATAAACCAAGTCGGTTCAAAAATCTTGTGTGTGGTATGCCTTGCATAGCATAGCATTGCATAACTTAGTTGCATAATTTAGGAGCATAGTGTATCTTAGGCGCATAGCTAGCATATTCGAGGCGCATTTCTTAGTTGCATTCAAATGTGTTGAGCTTTACACAAAAGTTTTGGTGTAAGCCTGTTGATGCATATAGTATATAGAATGGGTCTATGACAGTTTTGTGGCGCAAAATACACCCAATAAATGGGAAAGCCCAAATCCGACATTTCGCCCATAATGTTATATGATAGAGGAGTGAAGTAGAGCAGTATTTGGAGCAGTATTTCAGAGTTAAAAGCAGAGAAAATACTGTCTGGACTCTTTAAGAGACAATAGGAGTCCTGCTTACCCTGTCCACATACAGTGAGTGACAGCTTTCCCTGTATCAGTGTGTGTACAGCAGTACTTTCACCTGACTGGTCCCCTTTATAGGAATTTTCCATTAGTTAAAAAGAAGGCTCTGATGGTTGGGGTAAGGAGAAGCTTTAACATAGATATAAAAATATTATCTCACCTATGAATGCTTGATCTCCAAGACTTCACACATGCTGCATCAGTTCTCTGGAACATGCTACCACAGGCGATCAGGCAAACTCACAACCCTCATAGTCTTAAGAGTGCCTTGAGAATACATCTTCTCAGTCTGGCCTACCAAGATCCCTAACTGCTAACCCCCACCTTCTATCACACACATTTCTGTCCCTCTCTATACTAGGGCACCCACAGGCAATTATCTGTTTATAAATGTACTGTCAGGGTGGCAGGTTTATCCAATTTTTATGTGAACCACCACATAATATGGCTGGACCATTGTAAACTTAGCACTTCTCACCCTTCGTCTCACCCATAAATCCTAATAGATTGTAAGATCTCACGAGCAGGGCCATCACACCTTGTGTCTCATCTCTAAGTAATTATTAAGGACGATATGTATGAACAGGGCTGCGCCAGAAATCTGGCGTCTTTTTAGCCCAAAAACTAGCACAGCCTAGTTTGCTCAGTTTGGAACCAGGCACACTCCAATATCAGGCGCATTACAGAGCTTTGGCACTGTGAAATGCACCTGGGATTGGGGAGCGTGCTGGAGGCGTGTTGCACAAAGCTACACATTTATAGCTTTAGTATGACAAATACAGGCACATTACAGCTGGAACAGGTAAGCCACTTTAAAAGTGGTTTACCTAAGCCTGAATTTGTAGATAGAAAGCACTAAATCTATGTCCGCAGTAAAAAAGGTTTATAAATTCAGGCGCATTCTGAATTTATGGTGCCTGGGTGCCAAAAATCATATATGTCGCCCTTAATGTGTAATGTCTTTATTTTTGTCTGTACTTATACCCTTTAAATTGTAAAGTGCGGTGAAATATGTCGGCACTATATAAAGATAATTATTGTTTATCCCATTAACCTTTCTT